>JBBHKE010002388.1:23541-50384 GCA_037447655.1 Zygnema cylindricum | reverse complement strand
TTTATGTGTGTGTTTTTTTGTATGTTAGCTAAATTGTGGCAAATTTTCAGGACCATTGGGAAGTTTTTCTGAAAGTAATAGTCTGTCAAAGTTTATGTTCAGCCATCGCTATTTGTGGAAGCTTCCTCTCTTGATTTGTTCTACGATGACTACTGCTGCATCTTCTTCATCTTCAGTGCCAGTAATTGTGTCAGAACAACATGAAGCTGGTCTGATATTTTCTGCCTGGGTGGTGCCATTTATAAGGGAAAGTCAAAGTGGGGGAATGTGTCCAAATGCTCATATTTAAACTTTACATTTTGTGGGGGAATTGAGCACACATAAAGTCTTCTTTCACAAAGGTGAAGCTTTTTTTGGGTGCTGATTTTGTAAGTGTCAATAAATCGGGGTTTTATCAACTTGGAGTCGGCACTATCTAGATAAGCTTTTTGTGATATGCTCACTCTGAGGACCAATAGAGGTCTCAAAGTTACTGGTTATGGGCCCACCATCTATGGTGCCGATGTTTGATGCACCAAACTTCACTTATTGGGAATTTATGATGGAGGGATTGCTTTTCGATTAGCACTTATGTGGATTTGTTTCAGGAAAAGTGAGATATGTTCGCTGCCGGACTTTGGTGGAACTCACTATCGAGATTCATCTAAGGCTTCCCATAAAACCAACCGGAGTTCACATGCAACGGAAGGTAAAGGGAAAATCATTGCCATGGAAAAGGGAAAAGGGGAGAAGGGTAAAAGAACATGTGTGGTGAGGGGAGTTAGGGTTTTGGCTATTGTTCCACTTTTAGGAGTTATAACTAAACAAAAAATTGAAGAAAAAGATAAAAAAAATTGGGACTACAAAAGCACTACAGCAAAACATCTCATACTTTGAAATGTGTCTAAATCAATACTTTATAAACATAACCAAGTCTTCACAAATCTGAGAAACACTAATTAAAACTTATAATTGTGAGACTATACATAGAATGCAGTTGGTAAACAAGAAATATAAGCCTATGTTTATAAAAGCGGTAGCGTGATAGAGTTTTGCAACGATATTGTTGTATTATTTGTTGAGCTTGCTAGTGCACAATATGTAGAATCCATGGAGAAAAAGAATAACACACTATTATAAAACTTCCAAAAAAGTAGGAAAACACCTTTAAAAACACCATTAACCATAAACAGGGAATGGATTACTCCTCATGGAATTGGAGCATTACCATTGGGATGAATCTTGTGAGGGAAAGCACTTTAGAGCTTCGTAGGGGAAGTGATAGGATGAATGCACTGACAATGTTGGTGGTGACTAGCGGAAGCGTGATGAGAGGAATAATGGTGACTCGCGGAAGCGTGATAAGAGGAAGGAAGATACAGATAAACCATCGAACCCGGAAATAAAGAATAGGAAAAAAATAGAGCTTAAAAAGGAGGAGTTCTTTCTTTCAAAAGGAAATGAATTATATGGCAAAATGTCCTGTTTGGAAGAATTTAGAACTTGGAGTGTGAATAAGGAGGAAAAGGAAGAACTCGAATAATGACAGTCAGGCAACCGAATAGGAAAATTAAAAGCAATGCTGGAATAAGGAAAAGAAAAGGTCAACAAAAATAAGGATGTCAAAGTCTCATCATCTTTCAATCGCGTCGCTCAAAGTCACGTCGGCATCAAAATAAAGAATAAAATCAAAACCGAGAATGCGTTCAGCATCAAAACAAGGGAGGGTCTCCGGATTCGGGAAAAATTCCGTCGTATAAAAAGGGGAAGTGGGAAAAAATCAGAAAATGGGGTAATTATCATAGATAATCATTTAAGTGGGGAAGATATAAAATTTATGAGAACATTAGTCAGGATTAATGATTTTTGGATAAATTTGGGGGAGGGTGGATTTGACATAGTGTTGCATATTGGGGAGGGGGCTAGCTGTTGCAATTACAATCGGGAAATTAGATTTTGCTCGGGTGAAAAGAGATGAGGTGGATAAAATCCTTGTTCCAAGAGCTCGAATTCATTAAAAGTGGCATGCAAAATAAAATGTGTGATCAACAAGATGCAATGTTTATTTTTGCTCGTCTAATACACTTCTTTAAACATGGGGGTATTCACTTAAAAAGTTATGAGGGGAAAAGGAAAAGAAAAAGAAATATATATACGTTATTATTTATTTTTTTGTTGTTTTTTTTGTGAGTTGAAAACAAAAGTAGACTAGAAAATAAAGGGAGAGTTAAAATGTGTGTATTTTCTAGGTCCATATTTGTCAACTCACTGTATGTCAGATGGTCTTTTTAGGTTCCTCACACTTAACGTAGTCACTGAGGACTCAAAGATAGCTATAGTTGCCTTAGGTATTCAAGATAGCTATGGTTGCCTTAGGTATTCAAGGAGACAGACAAAGTTGGTAGTTGGAGGCTAGCAAAACAGACAAGCCTATACCATGATTTCAATCTATGTCCTGCAGAACGCCATACGGTGAAGCCGTGCCTTTAGCCCTTTGGTCTAAATAAAACGTTGTTCTCTCCAGGTAACATTTCAATATTTAGTTATACACGGTGACATACGAACGAACACGAATAAAACCAAACGAAATAGTGGACCGCACGAAACCACATTTCATTTATAACGAAAGAAATCAAGTGTCCGTTTCAGATCGGACGGCTCACAGTGGACATTTGGCACCGGCGTGGACATTTGGCGATTTGTGAGCTATTATAGGCGGTGGAAACGTGGCACGCCATAAGTGGACAACGGACATTACGGCGAGAGCGATTATGGCTCAAGAACTAACACGCATCAGGGCGACGGCCATGTTGTACTATGGATGGTTGTACCATGGTCGTACAAGAAGTACAGCGACACCTGTACTTTCTTGTACTTTACAATCTTTTGATTGGCTAGGTATATTAGTAGTAGGGGTTTAGAGAGGGGTTTAGGACTTAGACAAATCTTAGGTAGCCACCTCTCTCCGAGAGAGCTCCTATACAAAACGTCATTTTTTACCATCTATAACTTAGTACTCAGAGGAGCATATTCAGTGATTTTTTTTGCATTAGGCTCAAGGGAGTCGGGCCTTTACACACGTGAATTTTATCATATATCTTGCTTGCCATAGTGGCGGCATTTTTAAGGGAAATTCAAAGTGGGGGAATGTGTTCAAACGCTCATATTCTAACTTTGCATTCTTTGGGGGAATTGACCACACAGAAAGTCGACTAAAAATCATAATGCACTAGCCAAGATTGTAAACCTTTCATCCCCTATCGTTCTTTACTTAAAATGTGCTTTGAAATTGAGGGCTAGCTTATTTTAACGGAATGGAAATTTTAACAATGTGTATTTTTTCCATTTCTCTTAAAATTGTATTTTTTTCCCTCACTTTGTTTGAGATACTAGAGGTACCTCGAACAAATGTCTCATCCTTCTATTCTCTCCTCGTGCTCTTATTCTTCTTCCTTCTTTGATAAATTTCTGGCTTCTGGCGGGATTATCTGTTGTTCATAGCTCTTTTCAGCCATGAATGCACCCTCGGAAGCACCACAAACTACCCCAAAACAGCCTCCTTTGATTCCACTCAGAATTCTACAGAATAACCAAACCAAGCTGAAACTACTCGACCAGATATTTCCTAGTCCACTAAGTATTCCCACTAAATTTCATATAATAATACAAAACCGAATAATCACAACACTCAGTCAAAGTTGCAGAAAAACAGCCTGCCAAAACTTTTATAAATATGACCAACTTCACAATGAAGCCCCAAGCAAATCAGACACACAATAGGTCTGAAAATTTTCCACAATATTTCCCACACAAGGAGGAACACACATGCAAAATTTCAGATAATTATGCCAATAAAAATGAGAGCAATTCTCAGATGAAATTCCCAAAAAGGAGCAGAAACAGTTTCTGTCCAAAAAGTTCCTAAGTCTAGAAATGACTAAGTCCTACAAATATATACTACAGCTTACTACTAACTGTACGGAGGCATACCAGCCGTACATAATCAATCGACTACCTCTATTAATGTGAGTGTACCTGAGAGCTACAGTAATAATTAATACACGGGACAAACATTGTTAAATATTTACAAGTCTTACAAATTCCGTCAAACGAATCGGGACCGTCCAAAATAAATATCATGTGATGGACGCGATTTCGCGTCCCTCACCAAACTGACGGCGCAGCCGTCCGTAGCTCCGGTGGCGTCCAATTCATCATATGTTTGACCACCACATTATGTTTCGTACGGCCGACGTACAATTTAAATCATTTGGAATATTAATCATCGGATCGCTTCGCGATCCGCCCTCCATTTCTCCAACACATTCCGCACCTTCGTCTATGTTTCTTCGCGTCACTTGAAGTCCAATTCCGTACGTTCCAATATACTTAGTACCTTGTACGCAAGCTGTTATGACTGCGATGTGACCAGCGCAGCATGGCAACATAGCAATCTGATACAGAGAGGACTAAAGGTTTCCAAAAACCAACATTATCTACTCACTACGCGTTGGCAATGTTACTGTTGGCTCCAATGGCATTTGCGTTGCTTGCTTCTTGGACCTTGTTGTTTTGGGAAGCTTTAGTCCTCTCTATCCATCGGGTGTAAGGGAGAAAGTTTCAGGACTTATTAAAATTTGATAAGTGCGGTTCAGTATGAAGCGCAAGTAGTAGTGTGACAGTTACGATGGGAATCTACACTAACATTCCCTCTTTAGACACGCGTTGTATACGCTCCGGAATATCCTCTATGGGAGTACAGATATACATGAGGACCACAAAGACGTGTGGAGTCACATCGATGCCGAATTCACTTGATGAATGGGGGACAGTGGTCGGCGACAGATGCTGACCAAAAAAAGAATAGATTAATCATAATCCTATGTAAAGTTTTCAACAATATGTCAAATATAAAGTTTGTTGTTTGCTAATTAGTTAACTACCGTATATGGTTTTTGGTATGACTTACCTTATTTATTCGAGTAAACGAACTATAGTTGTGAGAAATAGTTAGCTTTACGGTCAGTATGCCTAGTAAAGCTTTAACATATGTGTAGGACTTAGTCATTTTTTAAGTTAGGAACAATATGTATCAAAACATGTGTATTTGATTTTTCCCTTTTTCCAATTTTAATTCTATATCTGACTTTCTCATTTTTGAGTCATTTACCCTACACTCCTTGACCTCCTCATCATGCTTAACTCCGTTAAGTACCTCTTTTCTTTAAACTTCTCTTATACCTCCAAAAGCATACTGTTGCTTTCGAGGAATTTCGTTTTGCTTTTCTTTCTTCTCCATACTACCGATGCGAAGAAGCTCCGAAATATCTTCATCCTATTTCTCCTCTTCCCCTTCTTCCTCCTCATTCACATTCCAACTTCTAATTTCTTCCAAACAAGGACATTCCTCCATATAGTGACCCTGTTTTGTACAAAAGAAACAAAACCCTCCTTTCGAAGCTCCCCTTTCTTTTCCTCTTCCTCTATTTCCACCGAAGTTCCAATAAGGCTTATATTTATGTTTCTCCCTCTCATCATGCTTCTGCTAGTCACTATCATTCCTCTCATCACGCTTCCGCTAGTCACCACCAGTTGTTGGTGCATTCACCTTAATACTTCCCAAATGAAGCTCCAAAGTGCTTTCCCTCACAATAATCATTCCCATGGTAATGCTCCAAGTCCATGAGAAGTAATCCATTTCCTTCATACGGTTAATGATGTTTTCGTACTCATCTTACTTCCCCAACGAAGCTTCAAAGTGTTTTCCCTCATAAGTATCATCCCCATGGTAACGCTCCAAGTCCATGAGGAGTAATCCATTTCTTGCATACGGTTAATGACGTTTTCGTACTCATCTGGGAGTTTCATGATTAGTGTGTTAATCTTTCTCTCCTCCCGTTCTACAAATATTACCCTTGAAAGCTCAACATATAACGCATCAATATCATTGCAAAAATCTATCATGCTACCGCTTTTATAAACATATGCCTCTATTTCCTGTTTTACTAACTGTTGCTTTTGTATAGTCTCACTCTTAAAATCTGAATTAATGTTTCTCAAATTTTTGAAGACTTGGTTACGTTTAAAAGAGTGATAGCTATGGACTTAGACACGTTTCTAGGTATGAGATGTTTTGCTATAGTGTTTTTGTACTCCCAAATTTTACTGTCATTTTCTTCAGTTTTATTTATAACCGTTACAAATGGAACCGAATGCGAGAACCTAGCTCCCCTCACCATACGTATTCTTTTTCCCTTCCCTATTTTCCCTCTTTCATGGCAATGATTTCCCCTTCACTTTCCGTTGCATCTAAACTCCGGATGGTTTTCTGGGAAACCCCAAAGGATTCTCCATAGTGAGTTCCACCAAAGCCAGGTGGCGGACACCTCACTTGTCCCGAAACAATTCCCCATAAGTGCTTTTCGAAAAGAAATCCCTCCATCGTAAATGCCCAATAACTGAAGTGTGTTCCATCAAACATAGGCACCCTAGATGGTGGGCCCATAACCTAAAATTCTGTGAGGTCTATTCTCTAACAGAATTAGCAGATCGAAAGAAGCTTATCTAGATGGTGCCGACTCTAAGATTATACAAACCCAAATGACTATCACCTTGACAGTCAAAACCCCAATACAGCTTCAGCATTGTGAAATAAGAATTTCCGTGTCCTCAATTTCCCCATAGTTCCCCTACAAAATGCAAAGTTAAAATATGAGTATTTGGAAATATTCCCCCACTTTTGCTTTCCCTTAGAAATGCAGTCACCCTTGCTAGCAAAAACTCTGATCGACAACAACCTTGTGTAGCCTAGACTCTCTTGAGTCTGTAGCAAAAAGAATCACTGAAAATGGTCAACTAAATGAGTTTATATTAAATGGCAAAGTTTGCTGATTTATACAGATGCTGTCTCAAAGAGAGGCGGCCTAATTTTTCTAAGTCCTACAACCCCCCCTCTCTGAACCCGTATTACTACTATACGGATCTAATCATATCACTGTATAGTACGCAAAGGTACTGGTCTCGATTTACTTCTCGTACGACCATTGTACGGCATAGCCATCCCGTTGACGTATGTCAGATTTTAAATCATTAGTCCTATTACCATATTCTCCGCTGTCCAATTACACGTCGCCACGTGTCATCCGGTGTCGGCGCATTGAAAAACCACAGAAATTGCCATTCCGTACAGCCGGCTGTCCCGTGAGCCGTTCGATTATATTTTGGGACCGTTGAAACAAATGTCATCGACATTTGTTTCATGCGCCCCGTAATTTTTATAGTGCGGTACTTTTCCATGTAATTTTAGTTTGGTTTCACCGTTAAATTGATGATACCGACGCAAACCTCTTTATTTAGTATTGAAACCCTTTGGGTGTTTTGATCAGCTAACATCTAGCGGATAAAGCGGGGAGCTATATCTGTATGGCCGTAGACGAGATGGACCAGGATCAAATCCTCTTCTGTTCAAACATCTTTTGGTAACGCCCAGACAAGCTCCCTTCTTTCCAGACAGGCTCCCTTCCTTCTTTTCTTCTTGGCTACTTAGGGAGCCATGGCTATCCCCTCCTCCCTGTCTCCTTGGCTACTTAGGCAGCCATGGCTATCTTTTTTTTTCAGTGACTACAACAAGTATGGGTGACTTAGACAGATCATTTAACAAACAATAGGATAAATTCAAACCTAGAAAATACACAAATTTTAACAGGCGCCAAAAGATTTGATACCAGAGAAGATGGGATGAGAAACCATTGCTCTCGATCAGACAAGCTTCATCCGGAAGGCCATATAGTATAATGGTCGTACAAGAAGTACATTGGCCATTGTACCTTCTTCTACTGTACACAAAACCTATTGGTCTAGGGTTTAGTAGTTGTTAGATGTGAGTAGGCAGACTAATACTTAGTGAAATTTAGGCACCAAGCTCTAAAAGAGCTTGTTACTTAAAGGTCATCTTTCACCAAGCATAACTTATTGCTCAGAGGAGCAAATTCAGATATTATTTTTCTGTCTTACTCAAAGGATTTGGCCCCTCACTAGGGTGAGGTTGCTTATAATAATTGTATGGCCGGGTGGCTTTTATGTGGTCTGATAGTCAAAAGGGAAAACTATTTTTTAGAGGCTTCATATAAGCGAGATACTTTTTGGGACAATGGAGGTCACATTGTTAAAACCTTAATGTTGTAATTTGGCGGGTGATCAGGCTGAATACATGGTTGTACCTTATGGAAAGGAAAAAAAAGAGTTTGTGTCGTTTTTGAAAGCTTCAGTCCTCTCTATGCTTTGGGTGTGAAGGAGAGAGTTTTAAAACTTTTAGTATTTTGGTAGGTCTTGTTCAATATGAAATGGAATTAGTGTGACGCTGATGATGGGAGTTCACGGTTATATTCACTCTTTGGACACGCGTCAAATATTTGGGCCATACGCCACGAAATATCCTCTGTGGGAGTATAGATATACATGAGGACCACAAAGACGTGTGGAGGCACATCGATGCCGAATTCACTTGATGAATGGGGGACAGTGGTCGGCGACAGATGCTGACCAAAAAAAGAATAGATTAATCATAATCCTATGTAAAGTTTTCAACAATATGTCAAATATAAAGTTTGTTGTTTGCTAATTAGTTAACTACCGTATATGGTTTTTGGTATGACTTACCTTATTTATTCGAGTAAACGAACTATAGTTGTGAGAAATAGTTAGCTTTACGGTCAGTATGCCTAGTAAAGCTTTAACATATGTGTAGGACTTAGTCATTTTTTAAGTTAGGAACAATATGTATCAAAACATGTGTATTGAGTTTTTGGTAATTTTATCAGTGAATATCTCACAAATTTGTGAACAATATTACTTTAAACTCTTTATGTTTGTTCTCCCTGTTGTCATCTACATTATATTTGCAAAGCTATTTTTTCTTTGGTTTGTGAATTACCAACTGTTGAACATTTGCAGAGCAGTTATATTTTTTTTTTGCACCTATATCGTCATTGTCTTTGGTACCAACATTTGTCTCAACAAAACAGGTCACGGACTTACCTCCATGAATTCCGATTTTTGATGGACGATAACATTTTATTGGGCACTTCTTCTCAGGTCTTACTTTGTATAAGTGAAACTTTTTAATGTTGTTAATGGATCTATGGCAGAAACTGATGCCAATTAATATCAAAAAAATGAGCATGCTCTTTATTTGACAAAGTTAATGATCTCTACGGAGCTACATATATCCTACATTGAGGCTACTAAAGCATAAAAAAGTTGGGATGCTTTGAAAAATACATATTCTTGAGCTAATGTACAGCATGAGATTATAAGTGATCGGTGATTTGGGAATATAAATATAGAGGCGTAAGCATGGTAGAATATTGCAACAAGTTCAGACTTTTAATAGCACAAAATGCATGCTCAGTGGGATCTTTTTTTTAGTATCATCAAGTTATGATTTTGGTAAATGGGCTTTCTTATGAGTATAAAGGAGCCTTAGATAACCTCAACAAGCTAGATAACTCTAAGTTGAATCTATCTACATCTATAAAGTATGTTTAAGAGGAAAAAGCAACTCAGTTGGCATTTAAGTCTAGAAAGCAATTAAAGCCTACAATGCTCAGTTTTATAAAGATAACAAATCTAGAAATCAATTTTTGCTATAATTATGGTGATTTTTTTTCAGATTTTTCGGTTTAAACATAAAAGCATGTGAACATGTTTTTATCAAAGGTGATGGAAAGTAAAAGCTCCATTCACACCGAGGCCTCAAATCAAAGCTGCGTTTTGTCTGTAGAGGAACCGGTGAAGGAGATATAGAAGCTGGTCATTTGTTCAGATCTTGCCCTTTGAATATAAAAACGTGTAAAACATGTTTTTATCAAAAGTGATGGAAAGTAAAAGTCCCATTTACAATGCGGCCTCAAATCAAAACTGCGGTATTTTTTCAGGAAAAAATAAAAAAGATGAAGGAGATGGAGAAGGCTATGCTCTGTTTAAATCAGTTATTGCTATAATAATGGTAATTTATTCAATTATTGCCCTTCGAATATAAAAGCGTGTGAAATATGTTTTCATCGAAAGGGATAGAAAGTCAAAGCTCCCTTTACACTGAGGCCTCAAATCAAAGTTGCGGCTTTTTTTGCGTATAAAGAGAAACTAGTGAACGGAGAAGTATAAAAAAGAGGTTGTGAGTTTCCTTAAAACAGATAACACCGAGTTCTTTGCTTTCGCCAAGATGATGGAGGGAGAGAATGTACGCGCCTTGGTGGACCGCATTTCTGGACAACAATCGGGTGGATTATCTCGACTAAGGATGACTAAGCGAAACCAACATTAGTTTTACGGCGTCGAAATTGAAAATATTAGTAACACATTGTTTTGTATTTTAGCGCATTAAAAATTATGGTTTCGTCACTTAGATTAGGGCTAGAGGAAATTAGAGTTTTGAAAGTACAGTGAGTACAATGACGTACAATTCCGATACCTTGTCATTTTGTAGTGCAGTACGATATCGCTTGGTGTTAGTTGTTGATTAGTTAGTTAATTCGGACATAATTTCAGTGTATAAAGTTTAGGACTTAGAAGAAATGTATCATCTAGTTTTGAGAATATGGAAACTTAGAGGCAATTTTTAGATAACTTCGAGCTTCCATATCTTATGGTTTACAAGACCGTTTTTGCTCCAATTTTGGGAATTGATAGTGTGCATGGTGATCTAATTGAATGCTAATTTTGGTTGTAATAAGATTTGTGAGTCTAAATTTGTAGTGTTAAAAAAACTGCATTTTGGTAGGATCCTTCCTAGCTTCTGTTGAAAAACATGTCTACTTCTACAACTATTCTTGCATCTCCACCTGTACCAGTAGTCATATAAGAACAGGTTATGGGCTTGTCTTCAAGAATTCCTATCTTTAATGGGCAGAAATATGCTTACTAGGTTATGGTTGAGTCATACTTTGAAACTACAGGTTTGATGTAGATTCTAGATGGATCACTTGATGAATCTAATCGAAATTGGGCGAAAAATAATTCACAAGCTTGAAATACTGTAAAACTATGTCTCTTGGAGAACATGGTTATGGACATGTAGGAAACCTCAAGTGATTCATTTTGAAGTTTTTAGCTGTAAGCGTTTCATTCTTAACACATCACTAAACACTTGGAAAATAGAACCAAAAGGCTTACCAGGTATTCTAATGGGATATGATGATTTCTAAGGGGTATAGGGTGTATTTATTTGATAAACAAAAAGCATTTTTTTCAAGGAATATCATTATTAAAGATGAAGGAGAATCGGCTATTTATTTCACCATGACAAATAAACCCGGAAGAAAAATTGCACAATTATATCATCTTTGACACAAAGAAAACAATGTTATTTTAGGTTCCTTAGCGGGAACCTATGGCGATTGAGTCCACAGACCCTCAATTCCCGCTTACGAATTTTTTGGAGCCAGTTGCACCACTTTCGGAGGACACACATCCTGCTCCACGGCAAACAAAAAACTCCAAACATCCATCGATCTTCGCCTAATAATTTTTCGCGGGGAAGGAGATGTCGTAGCCGTCCACAATCTGGATCGCACTTTGCATTCTCTATCACCTCGGAGGAACCTCTAACCATTCGGGAGGCCTTCTTATCACTGGAAAGAACTCACTAGATTGAGGCAGCAAATGAAGAGATGAAATCCATTATGGAAGCTCAAACGTGGGAGTTGGTTGATCTTCCTCCGAACAAAAAAGCCATCGAAGTAAGTGAGTGTTCAAGGTAAGTTTAAACCTGGATGGCACAATTGAAAGGTATAAGGCCATACTTGTGTATAAAGGTTACAATCAGAAACAGGGAATTAATTTTGAGGAGACTTTCTCTCAGGTTGTAAGATTTCCAACTGTTATAATTTTGTTAAGGATAACTACAATTGAGAATACGGAAGTTTATCAGATGGACATCAAACCACCCTTTTTGCACGGAGAGTTAGAAAAAACTATATATATACAGCAACCATAAATTTATGAAGAAAAAGGAAAGGATAAATTAGTGTGTAAAATGTTAAAATCCTTGTATGGGCTGAAACACGCGCGAAGGATATGAATCTAAAGTTAGCTGAGTTTTTAACTAGACTAAGTTTTAAAAGGATTAGTTCAGATCACTCTGTGTATATATTGGAAGGGGAGGATGGAGTAATATATATTGCCGTATATGTAGATGATCTACTATTTATAAGCAAGTCTATGAGTTAAATAAACCACATTAATGAAGCCTTAAAATCAAGATTTGAGATAAAGGACCTCGAAGAGGCCAAGTATATTTTAGGAATACAAGTATAGAGAGATAGGAACAAAGAAGTAATCATGTTGACTAAAAAATAGGCAATAGGAAATATGCTTAAAAAATTCGAAATGAATGAAGTAAAAGGGTGTTTAACTCCTATGGAGTTTAGGCAAAAATTCGAGGGAGATGACTCATATTTTGGTATTCTAGTCAAAAAGAGTCTAGAGTCAGGGGAGGAGGAGTTTATGGCCTCTAAACCATACAGGCAGGTAGTAGGCAGCCTCATCTAGTTTATGAACTGCACAAGGTCAAATATCAGAGTTGTTGTTGGTGTTCTAAGTAGGAGCTTGCAAAATCCGAAAAAATCAGATTGGGAAGACGCAAAGAGAGTTCTAAGATACCTGGCAACGACACCAAACCTCAAACTTGTTTTCGGAGGTGGAGAATTGAAACTGCAGATTTGGAGCGATGCTAGCTAAAGCGACATGCTTAGCAGAAAGTTAACGACTAGTTTTGTCTTGTAGATTGGAAATGGAACCTCTTTTTGGAGAAGCAAGCTTTAGAAGGCCACGACACAATCAACAATGGAGTCAGAGAATATGGCTACAAGCTCTACACTTAAAGAGCTCTTATGGGTGAAAGCACTTCTAGAAAAACTTGGGTACATGCACACTTAGATCTAGCGATCTGGCGAATTAATCTCCAAATGAGAGTGTGAAATATTTCAGCTTCGGAGGAGAGACCTTTGAAAAGGGTTCTCCCTCCAACCCACTTCCAAAAGAGGAGAAAGAGAAACAAGAAGGGTTGGTGGTGACCGAAGATTGTCTCAATGAGTTGTTTGACGGCTTTCTCACTCTTATAGATCAACGGATCACGGATGCTAATCAAAAGGGGAAGTTTAAGGTAGAGGAGAAGGATCCGATCTTGAATACTTTTGAGGTGGCTTCGGATGGAGGGGTCGAGGATGACGATATTTTGAGGGAGGCTCTCCGAAAGGGAAAGTTTGTGATCGAGAACGATTCGGATCTTGAATATGAATCCGATGACGAGTTACCGATCCCTTCCATGCCGGGGAAGATCGTCCTCTTTAACGGATCTAACTATCAAATATGGAAGAAATATATCAAGGCACAACTTATCCTCCGTCACCTTTGGAAGATTGTAAATAGAGAAGAAAAAATGTCGATGGACGATCCGAAGGCTCGCCGCTTTTGGAAAAAGAAAAATCTTTCCGCAATCACTGGTCTTATGCAATCTTGTACCTCATCGGTGCATGATCATTTTCTTACCCGAGATACGGCGCATGAATGTTGGAAGGCGTTCAAATACTAATTTGAGAAGGGACTCCAAAATAAGGGGCAATATGCCCACACGGACTTCATCCAATTTAAGATAAAGTCTAACAAATCGATTGATGATGCGATCAAACGATACAATAATATTATGGAGCAACTCTCAAATAAGGGCCGGATTACTATCGAGGAGGATAAAGTGATCGGTGTTGTTCTACAACAGGCGATGCAGGTGGAGGAGCAGCAGTAGTAGTTGAAGTAGACATGATACACTCTCAAAAGCTATTAAGAATCCAACCAAACAGCTGCTCTTAAGTGCTCACCAATTCTTATACAAGAATCCAAACCTCACAAAACTCAATCAGAATATAGAGTAGTATGAACACTAACAACTCCGAAAGTTTCAGCACAATTGACTCAACAACACTCAAGATATAATACTCAGAAGTTTCCCAAAAACTGTTTGCAGTTTTACTACTTGGAAGTCTGGATACATAATATGTCATAAGTCCTAAGTCTTATACTTGTGTTGAACTAGCAATGCCAGTGTACTTGGGAGGTACGTCAAGCCACCAAGCTACCACTAATATGTCAAGCTACCACTAAGCTATCACTAAGCTACGTTTAAGCTATCCACTAAGTTACCACTGAGTTACCCACTAAGTTTACTAGAATCGTATCTATCTTAGTTGCTCTTTCTGTACAGAATCACATTAAGAATATCAGACGCTCCATTGTCTGTACGGACGATATCAAATATAATCGTGGTTGCGTTGTCTTGTTTGTGTTGCAGCTTTGCTGCTGCGTTGCTCTGCTGCTGCGCTGCTCTGCTATATAGCAGCTGCGCTGCTGTGTCTGTATAGTTGCTGCGTTGTTGTGGTGCTCTGAAAGCTTTCCAAAATACAACACTCCCTTAAAGCTTTAAACTCAATATACCAGCGCAGCTGCGGTGATAAACTAGCCCAGTATCGCAGCATAGCAATATAGCAATTAGCAAATCACTCAGTCTCACTACATCTCAATGGTGGACTTATTGCAGCCTGGCAATATAGCAGTGCGGCAATTGAACTATTCACTTAATCCCACTACGTCCCTACAATACTTCAACTTAGGAGCAAGAAGAGCTTTAGTGAGCATATTAGCAATCATTTTTGCATCGGGTAAATAACATAGTTTAATCACTCTAGAGAACACTTTTTCTCTTACAAAGTGTAATTGTACATCCATGTGCTGGCTTTTGAAGTGATGACTTGGGTTAGAAGCAATGCCAATGGGAGCCTGGTTATCACACTAGATCACTTGTGGACCAACTTGCATGTATCCTAGTTCTTGTAACATGGATTTTACCCATAATAGTACTTTGAGGGCCAAGCTTGCAGCCATATATTCTGACTCCTTTGTCGAATGTGCTGTCACCTTTTGAATTTTGTTGCTCCAGCAGCAAGTACCGTTCCCAACTTGTAGAACGATTCCCGTGGTGGATTTCCGGCTTGGCATATCGCCATAGCTTGCATCACTTCACATTTGAAGTTTTACTTCTCCTCCGCCTAGTGTGAGTTTGAGGTCTTTGGTTCTGGCCAAATATCTTAGGACTCTCCTTGGTGCATCAAAGTCAGATTTTCTCGGATTCTCTGGACTCCTGCTCAGTACCCCGACTGCTGCAGCAATGTCAAGACGGGTACAATTCATGAAATATATTAAGCTTCCCACTATTTGTCTGGAAGGTATTTGTATCATAGAATCATTCTCCCCTGATTCTAAATACTCACTAACAATGAGACAACTTTCTGTCTCTTCTCTCTCTAACTTTTGTCGAAACTCCATTGGAGTTAGACATCCTTTTGCCCCCCGCATTCCGTACTAATCTAACATGTTTCCAATAGCCTCCTTTTGAGTCAATTTTATTACTTTCTTACTTTTGTCCCTCTCTACCTGGATACCCAAAATATATTTTGCCTCACCGAGGTCTTTCATCTCGAACCGTGAGTTTAGAGCATTTTTGATTTTGTTAAATTCAGCCATTGATTTGCTAATTAATAATAAATCATCTACATACACCGCTATATACACTATCCCATTTTCACCTTTTAGAACATAGATAGAGTGATCAAAATTTATCTTGTGAAATCTTAGGCTAGTCAAGAATTCATCAAGCTTTAGATTCCGCTCTTTGGGGCCTATTTTAGGCCATACAGAGATTTTAGCAACTTGTATACTAAATGTTATTTTCCTGCAACTGCATACTTTTCAGGCTGCTGCATGTATATGGTCTCTTCTAGTTCTCCATGCAAAAAGGTTGTCTTTACATCCATCTGATGTATTTCCATATCTTCTATTGCAGCTAGGGACAACAAAATCCTAACTGTCAAAAATCTTACAACCGGAGAAAATGTTTCTTCAAAATCGATTCCCTCCTTTTTATTATACCCTTTTGCCAGAAGTCGAGCCTTATAACATTCAATGGTGTTATCGGGATTCAACTTCACCTTGAATACCCATTTGCTGCCGATTGTTTTTCGATCCGGAGGAAGGTCCAAAAACTCCCATGTTTGAGCCTCTATGATGGACTTCATTTCGTCGTTTGCTGCCTTGATCCAGTGATTCCGTTCTGGTGATGAGAAGGCCTCCTGAATGGTCAAAGGCTCCCTTGAGGCTGCCGAGTAGGTAAAGTGAAAACTCGCTTGCAGGCGACTGCTGGATCTTTTCCCCCCTTGAAATTCTGAGGCTGAGATCGTCGGATGCCGCGCATTGCGCTGATTGCGCTGGTTGCGATCTGTGTGGATTGACCACTGCTGGTCCGTATGGAACTGAAATTTTTGAGGTACTTAGAGAGAGTGTGACTCCGGAGTCACTACCGGAAAATTTGGCATTTGTGGTACAGTTTCTTGCAAGCAATCTAAAATGAAATATTCCTGTACCTTTTGCTGCTTTTGCTGCTCTATCATTTTAAATAAATCTACGGAGTCAAGCTCATCGTTTATAATAATATTCCGTGCTACAACTATTTTATGCCTCTCAAACACAAAAACTCGATAACCTTTTGAGTGATCGTCATATCCTAACAAAATACCCAGTAGTCCGTTCGGTTCCATTTTCCATCTATCTGTGGACGTATCCAATTTAAAGCATTGACTACCAAGGACTTTGAAATGGCTAACATCTGGTTTGCTACCTGTCCAAATCTCGTAATGAGTAGTGTCTACCGGTCTGGATCCTATCCTATTTTTAATATAAACTGCACAATTTAGCGCCTCAGCCCAGAATTTCGGATCCACATTCTTATCTGCGAGCATCGACCTGAAGCTCTTTGTGAGATTTCTATTTAGTCTTTCAAACACCCCATTTTGTTCCGGTGAATATCGAATAGTCAATAGATGACTAATACCTTTTTCGAGTAAAAAGGTTTCAAATTCTTTCGATGTATATTCACCACCATTGTCCGATCTGAGCTGCAAAATAGGTGAATTATGAAGTTTTTCAACCCATGCTTTATAGTGTTTGAAGTGACCAAACACTTCACTCTTCTCCTTCATGAAGTACACTTTTGTAAACTTGGAGAAATCATCTGTGAAGGTTACCATATATTTCATCCCCCTGGCAGATGGAACCTTCGCAGGACCAAAAACATCCGAATGAATTTGTTGTAGAAGTTTCGTTGACCGATGCTCAGACTCTTTAGGAAATGGAAATCTACGGATTTTGCCTAAAGTGCAACCATCACAAGTTTTGACCGGCTCATCTGTGATTGATACACCCTCTATTTTTCCAACAAGGACCATTTTCCTCAAACTATCATAGTTTACATGGCCTAATCTTTTATGCCACAACTCATCTGAGTGCAAAACACCGGAGTACAGAACATCATTCTCCTTGGTATTAGCCATATCCATGCGGTACATCTTGCTACTATCTCTAGTACCTGTAACTGCAACCGTGCCATTTTTGCTAACAACTTGCCGACCATTTTCAAATTAACCTCAAAGCCTTTACTCTCTACCAACGACGTAGAAAACAGATTTTTCTTAAAGTCACGCACAAATAAGACATTGTGAAGAGTCCTTTTAATTGCTTTTCCTTCTTCATCAACTAGTAAGGACACATCACCTACAGCACGAGTTTGGACACTCATTCCACAATTACAATAAATATTTTTCTTTGGCGTTTTTTTCAGATTTTTGAAGATGGCCTTGTTCTAACACATGTGGACTGACGCTCCCATATCCATAATCCATCCTGGGTCTTTTGCGCCCTTTATTGATGCCGCCATAGCGAATAGATTCGTGTCGTCGTCCTCATAAAATGTCAGAGTCTCGTCCTGGAGTGATGAAAAAGCTGAAAACAGGGCATTTCCACAAGGTGTAGGCCTCGTGAAGGTTTTGTAAAACTAACTTTGTTGCCATCATGGCCTTTATAAACGTGTATCGTTAGCTTGTTTAAGTTTAGGACAAAATTTGTATCCATGACCTCTCTCACTACAATAAAAACATGCATTGTTTGATTGTCTATTTCCACCCTGATTAAACTGTCTGAACTGGGTAAACTGATTACGTTGCTGAGTTAATTGACCTTTCTTCCCAAATTCTGAACTAAAAGCCTCTACTTGCTCAACATTGAGAATAATAGATATAGCTTCCTCTTCTAGTAAAATATTGATAACTAACTGTAAAGTCCAGCTAGCTTTATCTTTTTGTTTGAGCATGTCAGATGCTCCTTTCATACTACCAGGGAGACCCCTCATGAACAATGTTGCCTGTTGAAACTGAGGAAACGACCCACCGGCACAAGCATGTGCATCTACAAGGATACGAAATTTGTTAGAATATTCAGCCATTGTACCGCCAGTGTACTTATAATCCCAATTTTTTCAAGCCAATAGAAGCTCTTCCTGAACATTAGCTTTTTCATAATCACTTTTAATGGATTTCCAGATATCAATTGCCTTTTTCATTTTTATCCGAAACATAGCTAAGTCCTTATATATACAAAATTTCAAAATAGAACGAGCCTGCGTATTTTACTTAGACCATGACGGATCAGATTCATCCAGCGAACCATCCAATATATCCAAAAGATTGACAGTCTCAAAATGTGTCCCCACCATATCCGCCTAGTAAACATACTTATCCCCGGAAAAGATAGGAATTCTTGATGACAGGCCCATAACTTGTTTTTCTACAACCACCGGTGCAGGTGGAGGAGCAGCAATAGTAGTAGAAGTAGACATGATACACTCTCAGAAGCTATCAAGAATCCTACCAAACAGCTGTTTTTAAGTGCTCACCAATTCTTATACAAGCATCCAAACCTCACAAAACTCTTTCAGAATATAGAGTAGCATAAACACTGACAACTCCGAAAGTTTCAACACAATTGACCCTACAACACTCAAGATATAATACTCAGAAGTTTCCGAAAACTGTTTGCAGTTTTACTACTTGGAAGTCTGGATACATAATATGTTATGAGTCCTAAGTCTTATACTTGTGTTGAACTGGCAATGCTAGTGTACTTGGGAGGTACGTCAAACCACCAAGCTACCTTTAATATGACAAGCTACCACTAAGCTATCACTAAGCTACCACTGAGCTATCCACTAAGTTACTAGTGAGTTACCCACTAAGTTTACTAGAATCGTATCTATCTTAGTTGCTCTTTCTGTACAGAATCACATTAAGAATATCAGACCCTACGTTGTCCGTACGGACCATATCAAATATAATCGTGGATGCGTTGTCTTGTCTGTGTTGCAGCTTCGTTGCTGCGCTGCTCTGTAGCTGCGTTGCTCTGCTGCTGCGCTACTCTGCTGTATAGCAGTTGCGCTGCTCTGTCTGTGTAGTTGCTGCGGTGCTTTGAAAGCTTTCCAAAATACAACAATTTGACTCATCAATGCGTTACCCGACAATCTTACTTACCTTAAGGAAATACTTTGGGCGCAAACGAATATGACTTATGATTTTATCGTGAATCATCTTAAAACCACCGAGAAAAATCGCGGAAGTCCTCTTAAGGCTTCGGCCTCGAGTGGATCTCTGAACGCATCCTCCGAAAAACCCGCGGATCTAAATTTTCTTTGTGAGGGAAAAGCAGGAAAAGGAAGAGGAGGCTGATCTAGGGGAAGGGGGAGAAGCATTGAAAGAAAGGGAAACTTCCTCGGCCAACCTCCTTTCCAAAACTTGTCTGCAATGACCTATTTTCGCTACAACAAGTCTGGTCATTTTTCCTTTCCATGCCCGGATAAGGAGAAACAGAGCCACTATTGTGGAAAATGGGGACATATTAGTCCCCAATGTTACGAGAGATTTGACGGCGGTGGCAGGTGCTGCTCCAACGACAGATTTAATGGACGTGGCGGTGGCCGATTTGATAGAGGGGGGCGCGCTGGACGTGGCAACCGATTTGGCGACCATGGACACTTCGTTGGGGAAAATGATGAAAGGGACAAAGGTCCTATCACCTTTTCCACGTTATACGTCACTAACAAAACTACGTCTTTCAAAACACAAAACGACAAGGAGTGGATTATAGACTCTAGCGCTTGGCATCATGTATGTACGGACGGCACACTTTTTGACAAAATGCGTGCTTTGACGGTACCTAAAATTATTACTGTCGCCAGTGGTCAAGTTATTTCTATCGCACTATTGGAACTGTACGACTTGACTTGATTTCGCTAGATCTAAATGGATCTGAGCGAATCTCTGAGATCTGGCTATTAAATGTGCTTTATATTTTGGGTTGCTCAACGAATCTTTTGAGCGTACCCCAAATCTAGAGATCTAGCGCGAGCGTGTACGCTTTGGGAGACTCGACAATCAAAATCGTACGATCTGATGGAGTTACAATCGGTGAGGGCGACGTTTCTAACGCATTTCATAGTCGTTTTTGGTGGAGGTGACCGAAATTCAAACGTAATGATTACGGCATCATAAATCAGATCGCCGAAATTAAAGGATATCTGACGCTATGGCACCATCGCATGTGTCATACGTTAGAAAAAAATATGAAACGTATGATAAAAGCCGGTTGCACGTGCGGCTTAGATCTGACGTCAGGGGAGAAAGTCAATGGCTGTGATGGATCAGTCAAAGACGTCAGATGTGGAAACCCCACCCTACTAAAGACTCAAATTTTTGATCGTCACATCCACTTGAAAAGGTACACGTGGATCTTTGTGGTGACGTCAAGCTTGAAAGTTTGGGGGGAATAAATACATCATGGTAATCATCGTCGATTATTCAAGATTCACATGGGTTTATCTCCTCAAAAATAAATCCGATGCATCCGCAAAATTTGAGGAGTGGCATGTTATGGGCGAAAGGCAATGTGAACGAAAATTAAAGGCGGTTGGATTCGATAATGGCGGGAAGTTTGAAGCATTTGATCCGTATTGCAAGAAATGGGGGATCCGACAAGAATTTACGGCATCTTACTCACCAGAATCCAATGGAATCGTCGAGCGCAAAAATGGCACACTTCAAGAAATGGTGGGCTCAATGATTCACGGATTGGGAAGAAAGGAGTATTTATGGGGAGATGAAATCTTAGCGGCCAGTTATATTTGCAATCGTCGACTTACCTCTATTTCGGGCAATAAGACTCCTCATGAACTTTGGTATGGTCGAAAACCCGCTTAACCTCATTTGCGAATTTGGGGGGTGCCGTGCGACGGTGTACATCAAATCGGTAAAACGACGAGGTAAATTTTTTTCTCGTAGTTGGTCGGGAATTTTTGTGGGGTATAGCTCCAAAAGGAGCTTATACCGAGTTAATGATCCGATTCGTCATGTAATTGAAGAGAGTCGCAATGTGAATTTTCATGAAGATCTTAAAGTTGTTATTTCTCGTTCCAAAAAATTCTCTACTAATCATGATTTTCTTGAAGTGAATGAATCTCTTTCTTTTCCTCATCTTGACGATTCGGATTCCGAAAATGTGGCGGATCCGGTTGTCAATAATAATAGGGGGAAAACGTATTCCAAAACTCATTCGGAAATAATAAATTTTGACGAGATCTAAAGGGACAAATCTCGAATGTCTTAGGACATTTGTCGATCTAAAAGCTCTAAATCTTTGAGTGTCTCTTTCCACGAGGAGGAACCCGATATAGAAAAATCTGCAAATGAAAAAGAAAATGAAATTCTATTAAGAATGAGTCAACGTGAGACAAGCGGGAAGATTCTGGACCGGTTGTCATTTGATCGCAAAGGTGGAAATGTCGAAAATACCAATTATTTTATTTCTACCGCCTCGGAGGAGGCATTTATTTTGTAGCAACCATTGACCAAGAATATGCCCGACGATCCCCAATCTTACGCCGAGGCAGGAAGTTTTATGGATTGGGAGGATAAGTGGAAACCGCCGTGGGAGAGAGAATTAAAATCCATTATCGATAACAAAACTTTTGAGGAGGTGAGTTTCGAAGAGGGGAAGAAGGCGATTGATGCCAAATGGATATTTATAACAAAAGCTGGTGCTACGGGGGAGATAATTAAATATATGGCTAGATTGGTGTGTAAAGGCTTTCACCAAATAGAGGGGGTTGATTACTCAAAAACTTATGCACCGGTTGTTAAGTTTGATTCTTTGAGAATGATAATTGCTATTGCGGCCGCGGGGAATAAGCATATACATCAATTAGATGTGTAAACAACTTTTTTAAATGGATAATTAGAAGAAGAGGTTTGTATGAAAGTTCCCAAGGGTGTGCCTTCAAAAGGAGGAAAAGTATGGCGGCTGCGAAAATCCTTTTACGGATTAAAACAAGCGCCGAGGACGTGGTACCTTTGTCTTCATGAGGTACTTACTAATTATGGTTTTGTTTGTACTGTTTCAGATTACGGAGTTTACGTGAAAGGAGAGGGAAAGGACCAAATTATTTATTCTGTATATGTCGATGACTTCCTAATGATTTGTGACACGTTGTCTGTTATTAATAAATTAAAAGAGTACCTTAACATACATTTTATAGTGATAGATCTTGGAGAAGTTAGGAAAATTTTGGGGATAGAAGTCATAAGGTCCAGCGAGAATGTAATTAAATTAAGTTAAGCTCAATACTGTAGAGAGGTCTTGACTAGATTTGGTATAATTTGCGCGAAACTTGTCTTGACGCCATTACATCCAAAAGTACAATACATAAAGTATGATGAGGAAGAGAATGTTTCAGTACCATACCGTGAAGCGGTTGGTAGTTTAACGTATTTGAGTGTAGGCACGCGTCCAGATATTGCAGCGGCCGTGTCAATTGTCAATCGTTATTGCAACGTTCCAAAAAAGTATCATTTAGAGGCAATGAAACAAAAATTTTGCTATTCGATTGGTACAATCGACTTTGGCTTGGTGTATGCGTCCAAAATAGACTCTTTGCACTGTATCAGTTATTGCGACGCAGATTGGAGTGGAGATTTCGACAGTGGAAAATCCACATCAGGGTACGCATTCATTTTGAGCGGTGCGGCAGTATCTTGGAGTTCGCGGCTTTAACCTATAGTTGCGCTAAGCTCCACGGAGTCAGAGTACATATCTTCGTGTTATATTGCGAACGCGTCTATGTTGATCAAGGAGATGTTTAGAGAGTTGGGCATTATAATTGGTTGCTTGCATATTCTTACTAACAGCATGAGTTTGATGGCGCTTGTGAAAAATCCAGTCTTTCACAAGCGAACAAAACATATTCTTATCCAGTGGCACTTCGTACGAGATGTGGTTGCAGCAAAGAAGATTGAGTTTACATACGTGTCGACTTTGGAGGAGGCCGCAAATATGTTCACTAAGGTGGCAGTTTATGATGTACTTTTACGCGGACGACCTAAATTAGGATTATTTTCAATCTAAGAAGGGGGATTTCATAAAGATAGGAGAATTGTTAAGTTATTTGAGAAATAGCGTCTCAGTTTTGTTGAGGGTCGTAATATATATTTTATTTAGTTAGCATGTGATCTGTGTGGCATTGTGTGATTGGTTTATTTAAATATAGTTTGATGTGGTTTCGCGTGCGTAATACTTTAGTTGTACGGCAGTATATGTTGTTTCGTACAGTACCGCGTACTTTATATTATTTAGGCAGTACTTTGTTGTGATTGGTTCGCGCGCGTACTTTTGTACGTTGCGCGGTTCACTTGTAACTTGCAGTTGTTGTTGTTTCATGAGAGAGAGAGTTTTTAGAACTAAGTCGTTTGGGAAAAATGTATCTTTTGTAAGGGGAAAACTTCTGGTGAAATATATTTGTCTTTTGTTGGAGTGTTTTTTTTTTGCTGTCTCTTGCTTCCGCAATATATTCTATCTTTCTTTTATCCTTGTGTGGATTGATCCTTTACAAGTGGTAACGAAGCTAGCTTGCTCCATTAAGAGATCATAAGGTAGCAAGTCTTGCCGCCATGGTGGGAAAGAAGAAGAAGTCCTCATCCACACCTTCTCCTATTGCGGCTCCTAATCCGGATCTACCGGATCTACCGGATCTAGCGATCTGGCCGATTAATCTCTAGATGAGAGTGTGAAATATTTCAGCTTTGGAGGAGAGACCTTTGAAAAGGGTTCTCCCTGCAACCCACTTCCAAAAGAGGAGAAAGAGAAACAAGAAGGGGTGGTGTTGCTCGAAGATTGTCTCAATGAGTTGTTTGGCGGCTTTCTCACTCTTGAAGATCAACGGATCACGGATGCCAATCGAAAGGGGAAGTTTAAGGTAGAGGAGGAGAATCCGATCTTAAATACTTTTGAGGTGGCTTCGGATGGAGGGGTCGAGGATGACGATATTTTGAGGGAGGCTCTCCGAAAGGGAAGTTTGTGATTGAGAACGACTAAGATCTCGAATATGAATCAGATGACGAGTTACCGATCCCTTCCATGCCGAGAAAGATCGTCCTCTTTAATGAATCTAACTATCAAATATGGAAGAAATATATCAAAGCACAACTTATCCTGCGCCACCTTTGGAAGATTGTGAATAGAGAAGAAAAAATGCAATTGTGCTACGTTCAGTGATGGAAATGGTGTTATTGGTAACAATATTGCGATTGAGTTATACAATTTGTAATAGTAGCGATGCACGTGTACTACCATGAGCTCTTTAGCCTTGATGTCGAAGCATATTTTGATAAAGGAGGCACAGTCTCTTTAGTTGATGACAGTAGGATACATGTGCTCGATAGTTTGTTGTCACAATAGTGATCGATAATGCCTTTTTTAAGTGTGTTGTTGTTGGATAGTCGGACCTCTTAGAAGTCACCAACCAATGTAAGAGTGTGAATGACAGTTCGAGCCATCCTAATAAGTTGGGGTATTGCTTGGGTCATGCGAGCAGTATCTTTGTTCCGATCTTAGTTCGACAAAATATCTCACCTAGTGGCCCTGTTGTCGTTTTGCGTACATGACTATTCTAGAATTGACGAAGTTGTTGTTACGTCACTAAACCTCATTTTAGTGTTGTGTGCTACTATCGCTCTCTAGTCTAGTCTTGATTCACACCCTCGATCCATTTAATCTACTTGTACAATGAAGACTCTCAAATTCTTTTATGTTTTCTCTTTAAAGAACGTAAATGTTAAATTAGAACTCCAAAGTTTTAAGTCTTGGAAGACCATATCAGAACTAGTACTAAGCAACAAAGTAGATTTAAACTTACTTTTCGAGAAGGACAAAAAGATTGAAATGACGTATACTATAAATTTTGTGAATCAAATCGTTTAGTTCAAGTCTAGATGACGGTGAATTGTACAATGTTTTATGTTTGGTTTCAAAATGACCCAAAAAGTTAACTACGGAATAAAAATGATCTTGAGAATTCAGGTGGAAATATATTGCTCGCAAAAAATAAAGTAAGACATGAGACACACCCAAATAGTACATCACTTTAAGATTTGTTTAGGGATTTTTTTTTTTTTTTTTTAGCAATGTAGTATCATAAATATTCATGTGAAGAATACTCGTTTGCACCCGTCAACAATGACAAATAAAATTGTTGGCGATAAGTTTTTGGTGTTTGTCGTTACCCACGATTATTACCAACCACCAATATACAAATCTTCTATATGGTTTATACATTTACATCGTTTATACATCATCTATACAAAATTACATAATTTGTCACAATTTTCTATTTAGAAACTTAAGGAATGTCAAATTAGGCAAGGTATTGGAAAGTCGTACACAATATCTCTAATACTTAAAATACTTATCGATAAAGAGAACTAAATTTTGTTAAATAAATTAAAATACCGTCTCAGTGAAAAACAATCATAAGAAAAAAGGAAAAATTGCTTTTCGAGATGTGGGATAATCCTCAAACTTTTTCAAGTACCATAAATGGTGTGATATTGCTCTTGGAACGAGATTTGCCATAGTGTATATAAAAAAAGAAAAACTTGCGAAAGACCAACACATAATGGACCATTCGAACCATTTGATTATTTCTCCAAAATAGTTTAGGCAACTAATGTAATCAAAAAATCGTAAGGTATCTGGGGACCCACCTTATTGATTTATCAACATGGTCGCCCGTGATTACGGAACCGATCAAAAAAGTGAACGATAATAAATTAAATGAAATCTGGATGGGTAGTTTCCAACCCGACCGAAGAATTTCAAAATCAACAATTAACACAATGTCGATAGCGAAATAAAAAAATGGAATCGCCAAAAACAAAAATCAAGTGGAAACGGGGAGAAAAGAAAAAAGGAAATAGAGAAAAAAAAGAGAAGATATGGCAAGGTGCAGTTTTAAAACGACCAATACCGCAAATAAACAAATAAATACATAAATAAAAATAAATAAATCCATAAATAAAAATAAATAAATTTACTTGTAAAAAGCAGTCAAACAATATAAACTTGAAATTCCAGGAACTCTTTGAAAATTTTAAATACTCATAGATTCAAAAATGACATTACACAAATCATACTATCCAATACTATCCTTCTCCAATACAATCCTTCTCCAATACTATCCTTCTCCGATATCCTTCTCCAATACTATCCTTCTCCAATATTATGCTTTGTTTTGTAAAGGTTTGTAAATTTTCAACCTACGGAGATTCCGATAAGTCTGGAACATTTTTTCTTAAAGACATTTTTCGATCCCGGGGCACATACCTTTTATCAAGCCTCTTCCTATCATAACCTCTTCCTAACATAACCTCTTCCTATCATAACCTATCATACTAAACACATTACAGTAAAAACTTAGATACTCATAAATTTTAAAAGTTTCTCAAGGACCTTAAAGTTCAAATATAACAAACTGACGAAAAATGTTCATTTAAATAAATAAAAATAAATACCTAAATAAATAAAAATAAATACATAAATAAACAAATAAA
>JBBHKE010002388.1:0-22238 GCA_037447655.1 Zygnema cylindricum | reverse complement strand
TTTAGGTCTTGATCACATGGTACATTGTATAACACTCCTTAAATTAGTGTTACTAACACTATTTTATAATTGTTGGTCCAAAAAAACCCTTTGATCAAATTAGTGTTATTAACTCTAATTACAACAAAAAGTGTAGATTTAGCGCATATTCACACAAATGTTAAGTAAATATACAAATCCCGAGCTACTTTCTACTGACTCATCCAGTTGTCCTAATTTGTCCTACAGTCAGTCGACTTGTAAGGAAGGACTTTCTTCTCTCTTTTTCACTATGTTTACCCAAAAATATAGCCACATATTTCACCAATTATGCGAAAAACAAAAAAGTCCCACCAACTACTCTAACGAGATCCAAAATACGGAATGATTTTGGTGGGTAAAACTGACCCGCAAATTATGAAACTTCCACAATAAATTTGGTGGGGAAAAATGGGACCCACCAATTATGTATCATTTGTAATAAATTTGGTGGGTAAAAATAGGGATATCTTACCGACTGAGTTGTATAAATAACTCCACATGTGATTCCCTGTCTCGCCACAGGCCCAATCGCAACGCTTGTTCCTCCGGCAATTAATAACGCATTTGTACCACTTCCACAAAATGGATCAAGATGCTGCAAAAAAACCCACATTTGGAAATATACAATTATCAATATCCTATTTTGTTTCACATTATATATTATTTTCGTCGTTTAGCCTTTGTCAGGGATGAAATTGTTGTAAGAATGGTTGACATAATCCTTGAAGGAAAAGTGGTGATTCGAGAAAAAGATGATATCAAAATGACATCGGTTAACGACGACACTTTTTAATAAAACTAAATTGGATTATGAGATTTTCTTCGAGCGAATAGATACTCAGCATATAGAAAAAAAGGGGAGAGGAAGAAAAGAGGGAAGGAGTGGAAAAAAAACATACCGGATTGAGATACAAAAAATCGATGGGATCCAAATTGTTTATCGTCGCGATATTCGCACAAGTGAGCCCTCCGTCAGGAACAATATAAGTGAAATTTTCCACAGAAAGAGAAGCTTCTTCCGCTGCAAAAACATTTGCAAGCTTGGCATGTTGGCAAACCAATCTGAATTTGATACTCTGCAAATTTTTTAAGTTGGATTGCAATTCTTGACCGTTGGATTGCAATTCTTGACCGTTAGATTGCAATTCTTGACCGTTAGATTGTAATTCTTGACCGTTAGATTGCAATTCTTGACCGTAAGATTGTAATTCTTGACGGTTAGATTGACCATACAGAACTTTCATTCGTTGGATTGGACGTATGCAATTTTAGATCGTCTGATTTGCTCGGAAATTTACGACCGTTGGATAGGACCGTCTACAAATTTTGATTATTAGATTTTGTCGTTGCTATTATTGATCGTTGATATTACGTGCATTTTTACTGTTGGATTTGATAATCTTAGAGTTAATATTCTAAAACCCACGATCATTGAACTTTTAATGCCCTGCAATTCTTGACCGCTGGATTTTATAATACGCTATTTTTCTGTAGCTAAATTTCGTACTAAAAACATCGACCGTTGGATTTGATACTCTAAAAGTCTTACACATTGGATTCAATGCGCTGCATTTTTTTGTTGTTCGTCTTTGCTGCAAAAAAAAAAAATCGGTTTACCGCTTAACATAAATAGTGTGGATTCCAGTAGCAGGTTTATGGTTGTGTCATAGTTGCTAATTCAAATTAGCAATAATTTGTCTTTTTTACTTTATAATTTAAATTAACATCAATGTCTGGTATATTTAGTCCCAAACACCAAAATTAAATTTTGTTGCAATTCAACAAAATCCTTAACCGTCGGCTTAAAGTTAACGGAAAAAAATTAAACGGAAAAATAGATGGTAACCAGTGTTGGGTCTAAACGCCAAACACTGAAAGTTTAAACGAAAAACTTTGGTTAAAACTATTTTAGCTTACGTTTTTTTTTCAAGTATAAATTATTTTACTCTAAGTTGAACATCTTTGGAATTAAGAGAACAAAAACATAAAATCTTACTTAAAATTTCTTCTTAATTTGTTCATATTTTCTCCCCCCTGCCTGTACTGTACCTTTGGTACGGATCATTTTTCAAAAAAAGAATGGAAAAAAGAATTTCGAAATCGAAAAAAATAGAAACGGCGTTCAAGGATCCTTCACACGTGTAAACACTAAACCCTTTAAACGCCAAAGCACAACACTGTTTGTGGTAACCAATTTGTGGCTGTTTGTACTTCCACATGATGGTGTCCTTTGTACTCTAGCATTTAAAGGTTTTCGCATTTAAACATAAAACGGGCATTTGACCACCATTTCAAACGTTTTTTTGTTTTTGAGCTTCGTTTTTTCTCCAACAAGAAAACGAAAAACATGAGAACAAGAAATTGTCAAGGAAAAAGAAAAAAAAAATTGCATTTTTCCTTTCCGTTTTTCTTTTCTTTTGTTTTTTTTTTTCATAGCCAAATATGTTTTGTTTCAGGTGAAATCAGGTCGTTCTTGAAAGAAAATTAAAAAAGACATAGGCTAGGATAGTTTAAACGATGTCTTATAACGTTTAAACGATTATTGTCGCTTAAACTTTTAGTGTTTCCTACATTGCTCCAAGCGTATCATCTTCGTTAGTCACAATTTTGTGCAGAATGGAATTTTGTTACAATTTGTAGTGTTGCGTATCGGTTAACTTTTTATCGCGATGAATCTGATAGCTGATATCGGTTATCGAACTGTGAAAATTCTCGATTTATTGCTCCGGGGCCAACAAAAATTATAGCCGATAATTATCGGTTAGGGAGGGCGACCCGTACAAAGGTACGAAATTATGGTACGAATATAATATACGAAATGAGTACAAAAATTTTGAGACGGGGATGGGGGAGCTTTTGGAAAAATTTCACAATCCACTTCGCACCACAGTACGGAGTTATCATCGATAATTATCGGCCCGATATTTATCGGTAATTTATCAGAATATTTCGGAAATCCATCGCGATAATTGTTTATTGATATATCGATCCGATACATCAATTATCGTTAGGTAAAAAAAAATGCATATCGGTTGTCGGCAAATGCCTACCGATACACAACACTAACAGGTTGACATAATCCTTAACAGCCGGCTTAATTTAACGTCCACTGGAAAAGACGGAAACTTGCAGTTGGGGACAAGTTTGTGCATCGGTAACATCCATCCGTACACCTCAAACAAATCATCTACTCACGCCTCACTCCCTTCCCACAGTCGCCAATTTCTTACTACGTGTACACCATCGGAACACTGATCATTCATCTATTGACACTTTCCAGGCATTCAAATTCTGTGCTGTTAATCCATAATTGTTCAAATCGCATTTTACGCACGATTCAAACGCGGGAATAATAAGTAGAAATCGGAGAGGTCGATTTCAAAAAATCGTAAAAATAGTTGATGAATTTCTTTCCGTACAATTATGTACGTTTTCGTACGTTCGTACACATTTCAAACTTACTGCGCGCAAATAATGTGACGCTGCAACGTCTCTTGTCGAAATTGGCCGTACATGAACGATAAAATTCCGTACGTTATCCGTGAAATTACTGTTCAGTTTACCGGACAGAAAGTACTAGTACGTGCAGCGTATCTTTTCGTCAAATTCCGTACATTTTCCATAAAAAACCGTACAGTTACCGTAAAATTTCGTACAGTTTCCGTAAATTGTCCGTTCAGTTTACCGAACAGAAAGTACATCGCGCTTTTTTGCTATTTTTTCTAAAGTCACGAATAATACGTAAAAATAGGAAAAAACGAAAAAATCGCGCGATTTGAACAACTGAGTTAATCTCATGAAACGAAAAATAAGAAACGAAAAATACGACTGGTATCGCGGCGCTGTTTTTCAAATCGTGCTATTTTTTCCTTTTTCACAATTTGAAACGTATAATTCGTGACTGTTGAAAAAATAGCAAAAAATAGCTATGTACTTTCTGTCCGGTAAACTGAACGGACAAGTTACGGAAACTGTACGGTTTTGTACGAAAAGATAAGCTGCACATCGTGTACTTTCTGTCCGGTAAATTGTACAGAAATTTTACGGGAAATGTACGGAGTTGTACCTAAAATGAACGGACTACTACGAAAAGAGACGGAAATTGTACGAAAAACTTACAAACTGCGGTACATATAAAACTAATTTTTGTTTACATGTACGGAATAGTACGGACGAAAATTCATTAACTATTTTTACGATTTTTTCAAAACGTTCAATGCGTTCATTCCGTATAGTTCGTCGCGATTGAATCGTTCGCACTAAACGGTGTGAACAACTATGTATCGCGGCCAGTATGTGACTTTGTAAAAGGAATAGATTATATTAAAAACGCGATGGTAAGACCATCAAAGTACAAAACATGATTGTGACTTTGTGGCCGTAATGCGGTCGGTGATAGATTGTACTTCCAATCGTACGTATCCAGGAAGATATGGCCAGCTAAACAAGTCTCATAGTGTCTGCAGCCATTCTCATACCTGGTCCACAAGTTGCAGAACCGTCGATTGTCCTCACGTACGAAACGAATCCGGGGAATACAGTACAATCACAAGTATAACGTCCTTTGTTGTCATTCACGCAACTGCATGTCAAAAAATACATTTGAAAAGCTTCAACATCATGGATACAGATTCTGAACACGAACCTGAACCCAAACCATAAAAGTGACATATAAATCTGAACCCTGAACCTTGAGCGTGAACCCTAAACCTGAACCTTAAACCTAAACTCGAAACCTGAACGTTAAAGTTAAACCAGAAAGCGAACCCTAAACCCTAAAACTGAACTCTAAACGTGAAACCTAAACGTGAACCCTAAAAGTGAACACTGAACATGAAAACCCTAATTGTGAACCCTACATGTGAACACTGAACCTAAACCATAAAAGTGAACCCTAAAAGTGTAACTCTTAAAGTCTCACAATACTTCCTACCTGCTTGTCAAGCCCCAAACAAATTTCTTACTTGCCATCATCCTAGGCCTACTCATTAGCCTTTTTAAGTATAAATGTGAAAGAAGCCCTTACTGCAAATTGGAAAACGGAGAAAGTGAATGGAAAAACTTACGTGCCAATACCACAAGGATTGTATGTGTTTGCTCCGCAAACATCGACTGCATCACAAAACATATCATAAGCAATTAGAAAAATTTAACACACGTGGTTTTTTACATTTCTTTGTCCATTTCTCTAGAGGTTCTCAACATGAATTATTTCAACAATAAAGTGTCCGGGCTTGTTTTCCCCTGCATACAGTTCTGTTAATGAATATTTGCAAAGTTTTATTATCATTTGTGATGGTAAACTTTCATGGTTTCATGGTTTTTTGTGAACAAAGTCAGTCTAAACTTCAGGTGAAAGACCTACTGATTACTGCTTCTAGTATTATACCTTCTTTGTTTCCATGATAATGTGAACTATTTTTAAACAGTACCAGTAAAAGTCTCAGTTGGAGGAACTTAACTGAGTTGCTGCTTCTAATTATTTGACTGCAATGTAGATTCTTGCAGTTCCGTGATTATTTGAACGGTTTACTGGCTCGGTTCTTCTGATTTTATGCCTAGTAAAGTTTCGTTGTTATTTGATTATTTGAACTGTTTTAAGCGGTATCAATAAAAAGAGCAGTTAAAAGAACTTACTGAGTGTGCAAATTTCATTTCCATCGTTGCTTGTCACGTTTGTGTAGCCACTGGGACAGATACACGTGTACTTTGTCACATTTGCTGGATCAGGCACACATATTCCTCCTCCACAAGTATTATATTTGATCCCTCCGTCACAGGCGGTCACTGTAGTCAAGATTATGTGATCAGTATCTTCAGTTGTAAGGAGTGGTCAAGATCATAACATCATTATTTGAGTGTAGTCAAGATCATTACGTCATTATTTTTATTGAGAAAGAGTGTAGTCAGGATTAGGTCATTATTATTTTCATTGGTAGATAGACATCATCACTTTCATCAGTAAAAAATGGAGTAAAAATTAGGTCATCATCACTTTTATTACTAAAGGGTGGACTTTGTTTTCACAGTTCAATTTCAAAGTATTCGGTTTTTATGGTTTAATATCAAAGGATTAAGGTTTTCAACAGCATAAGTTGGTCATTTAGGTCTCTCCTAATAAAAATTGAAGTCGCATAATAATTTCACTGGATTAGGGTTTTCTTCCGCATTGCATCACATCTCTCTTTTTGTCCACTTTTGTGATTTCTGAGAGTGGCCATTAGGTTAGGGGGCGATGGAAGGTACAAAATTTTAGGGTGAGGGAGAAAAGGGAACGAGAGAGCAGAGGGAGGAGAAGAGATATGGGAGAAAAATGGCAGTTGGAGAAAGAGGTGAGAGGTAGAAGAAGGATGTATAGAAGAAGAGAGGAGGGAGAGATGAATATTGCGCAAAAAATGAAAGAACAAGGAAAGAGGGAGGTAAAAAAAAACGAGAGACAGGGAGAGAGAGACTTTTCATCCGTTGTGGGACCACACCCAATCATTTGTCATACACAAAAGATAAAAATTTCCTTTACTTTTTTTTTAGTCATTCTTCTCCAGTTTTTGAAGTGAAGACATTGCAAAATTAGAGCGTGAAGTCCGCGATTCTGTAATTTTATTAAAAGAGGGAGATCAGGAGAAGGGAGAGAAGGGAGAGAAAGAAAAAAGGGGAAATGAAGAGACGCCAGAAAGGTAAACGGACAATAGAAAAGAAGTTTTTAAGGGTTTTTTTTAGGGATTTTTAGGGTTTTTTAGGGCTTTTTGAATGAAATACAATAAAACATAGAATCCGTAAATTTCAAGTACAGAACAATCTTACAAATGTTACAGAATCTTCTTTTATGAAAGTTTTCTTTACGGAAACTTGATGTTTTAATGTTTTTCTAAATCAAAAACCGGATTAAACACCCATTTAAAACCATTTGCAAACGTTTCAGTAGAACTAAATTAGGAAAAATTATGTCATTTACCGTTTGTTTTTGGCGGTGGAGGAGAAGGAGATGGGGCGGGAGTGGGAAGAGGAGGGAAGGAAGAAGGAGAGGGGGCGGGTGTGGGGATCGCAGTGGGGGGAGGAGTAGATGGAGACGGGGCAGGAGTGGGGGCTGGAGGAGGAGGAGGAGGTGGAGAAGAAGGAGACGGGGCCGGAGTGGGGATCATGGTGGGGGGAGGAGTAGATGGAGAGGGGGCAGGAGTGGTGGAGGGAGGAGGAGAAAAAGGAGATGGGGCAGGAGTAGTTGGGGGGGGAGGAGGAAAAGAAGGAGATGGGGCAGGAGTGGGGGCGAGAGGAGGAGGAGAGGAAGGAGACGGGGCAGGAGTAGTGGGAGGAGGAGGAGGAGAAGAAGGAGACGGGGCGGGGAGTGGGGATCACAGTGGGGGGAGAAGTAGATGGAGAGGGGGCAGGAGCGATGGGGGGAGAAGGAGGTAAAGAAGGAGACGGGGCAGGAGTGGGGGCAAGAGGAGGAGGAGGAGGAGGAGAAGAAGGAGACGGGGCGGGAGTGGTGGGAGGAGGAAGAGAAGGAGATGGTGCAGGAGTGGGGGCAAGAGGAGGAGGAGGAGAGGAAGGAGACGGGGCGGGAGTGGTGGGAGGAGGAGGAAGAGAAGAAGGAGATGGGGCCGGAGTGGGGATTGCGGTGGGGGGAGGAGTAGATGGAGATGGGGCAGGAGTGGTGGGTGGAGGTGGAGTGGGATCAGGAGTAATGGATGGTGGAGGTGGAGATGGAGGTGGAGGTGGAGATGGAGGTGAAGGTGGAGATGGAGGTGGAGGTGGAGGAGTGGTGGGTGGAGGAGGAGTGGGATCAGGAGTAATGGATGGTGGAGGTGGAGATGGAGGTGGAGGTGGAGATGGAGGTGAAGGTGGAGATGGAGGTGGAGGTGGGGGTGGAGGTGGATGTGGAGGTGGAGGTGGAGGAGTGGTGGGTGGAGGAGGAGGAGTGGGATCAGGAGTAATGGATGGTGGAGGTGGAGATGGAGGTGGAGGTGGAGGTGGAGGTGGAGGAGTGGTGGGTGGAGGAGGAGTGGGATCAGGAGTAATGGATGGTGGAGGTGGAGATGGAGGTGGAGGTGGAGATGGAGGTGGAGGTGGAGATGGAGGTGGAGGTGGAGGTGGAGGTGGTGGAGGTGGAGATGGAGGTGGAGGTGGAGGTGGAGATGGAGGTGGAGGTGGAGGTGGAGGTGGAGATGGAGGTGGAGGTGGAGATGGAGGTGGAGATGGAGGTGGAGGTGGAGATGGAGGTGGAGGTGGACGTGGTGAACGAGGAATAACAATGGCGGCCGTGTGAAGAGAGAGAGGTGCCTGACTTGGTGGTTCAGATGATATGGGTGGACTTGGGAAGGGAACCACATACGTTGAGGTCCTTGGGAGTGGTTTGGTATATTCTGCACACCCACACACAAAAAGAAAAAAAAGATGATGATGATGATGACGAAACGTGACAAATTATTCAAATGCTACACTGCTAATCGTTAGTAGTGTTAAAAAAAAAATTGCCGCGTAAAACATATTTTTTCCGTGCATACTTGTCGGATTATCCATTGGAGACCGCCAATAAGAAGGTGGGAATCTTGCCTTCCAATAACAAACATCGGATTGACAATCCGAAAAGTTTGCACGGAGAAAAATTGTTTAAGTGGGGAAAAATTCTAACACTAATAACGATTAGCGGTGTACCCAAACGAGGATAGAAAATACTTAAAAAGTTGGGTTGTATGAAAAGCCCCATTGATCTTTTTTTATATTTTCGATCCACAAAATTGAACTGATTTATGGTTTATCCGAAATAAAATCAACAGTAAGAGTGAAAAACTTACGCAAGAGACGGCGACTTCTTCCAAAATATCCACTAAATCCTGTTGGGAAAGGGTTAATCACAGGATAAACTGGAGCCATTTGGTACATATTTCCAACTCCCAATCCAGTCATGTTACGATACAAACGAATATACCCATTTTCTCCCCAATCCCTGCCCCATGAGTTTTTCGCTAGCCAATAGGGAACTCCCCCATCTGTGCCATATCCCATCAAAAGAAGATTATGGTTTGGAAGACCGTCACATTCGTTTTCGTCATCGTAAAAAATTCCCTGAAAAACGTTGAGGAGGAAATCAGGTTTCGTCATCCGAAATTTTTAAAATCGAGGGTGGGAATCATCCTTGGGAATGCTACAATTTCTAAGCATTTCTAAGTTCAAAACCATTCGATGTTTTGGCACATCAAGATGTGAGTGTATTTAGTCCCAATTTCACATAAAAAAAAAATACAAAAAAAAAATCACATTAAAAAAAACATCACTGAAGAATCAATGAGAGAAAGCAATAACAATGGAAATATTTCCTTTCTGAGATTTTTCATCGAAACACCCGAAATAGAAGTTGCGTTATAATGTTTCGCTTACCGAAGTGTATGTAAATAACGATAGACACAAAGCAGAAATTCCAATTACTACCGGTTGACTGTTGACAACTTGCATAAGTGCTGTCGCATTTTCACTCGAAATTGTTTCCCATCCAATTACTTTACTCCTTCCTGTGTCATAAGCACCCTCCTATTGGCCCAACAACAGGTGTTATTTTCACCACTATTCGTGCGGCTTTCACTCTTAATAAGTCCCGTTAATAGATTATCTTTTCCGGTGCATTAGGTGTATTTTCTACTGACTTTTTCTGGGGTATTAGGTGCCTTTGATTGATATAAAACATCATTAAGAGTGGAATAAACCTTCAACAGTGTTGGGTTTAAACAATATTCCCAAAAGATATCACCGTTTAATAGCAGTTTCAGCGTTTTAGCCCGGAGTTTACACCTTTTCCTCAAATGTTTTTTTCAAAAACTTTTGAGAAAGTAAGTGCGCCTAAATGTTTGGGAAGGTCCATGTATACTTTCTTCTCTATTATGATTATTATTCTCACAAAATTGAGCGAAAATTATTGAAAATTTTGTGTTCTAAGTTTGAATTCCCTATTTTTCTTCTTTATGACCAGCGTATGAATTCTTTGGAGGTATGCTAGCAATTAAACGTTGCACCAGAAGATTTTATATTTTTAAATATCTAAACTTTGATGCTTTTCCAAAAAATCGTGAATAAAAATTTTCAGAAAGTACATGTACTTAATGTATTCCATACATTCGTACATACATGGTCTCTCTATGCTTTTGAAGTATATGTACTTTTGTACTTTCCATACACTCCACACAAGTACAGACAGTTTAAGCTTGCTTCCACTTTAGATTTCGCAAATGAAGGTTAGTACTAGCGTTAAAACTGGGTTTCAAGTATAGACATTGAATAAGGTAAAAACATTGACTTGCTACACTGGTTTGAGGGAAGAATTACACAAAAAGAAACACAGGGAAGAAACACGCTAACATCAGCACAAAGTCAAAAAAACAAATTTGATGTAAACCCCAAAAAAAAAAAAAAAAAAGTAACAAACAAACAACTGTTTCATCTTGTTGCTTATCCTGCGTTGGGCGTAAACATAAATTTGGGAAAAAAATGTTTTTGCAAAAAATGGATTTCTCACCAGATTGGTTTTGCAAGTTCCAGCCCTCACTTCCCCGGATAACTGAGGATAATCACTTTCATAGTTAAGCCCTCCCAATCGGGCGACATATTCTAAAGCATCCCGAGGATCTGCTCCATCACATGTGGCTCCGTTTTTCGCCAAACAATCAAGCAATTGTTGGACGGAAAGAGGCGAACCCACAGAATAGTCGTTTATACTTATTGCGATCTCGATTGCCTCAACAACGGCATATGCCCAACATCCACCTGAATAATGGAACCACAAAAAGGTAATTGAATAATAATATTAATAGTCAGTTACAAAATCCATTTTGCTTCCTACTTCTTTCGTCAATTTTCATGTTCCTTCTGTTTCTTTTCGCTCTCGCAATAACAAAGAGTTAGTTTGCCTGACGGTGCTCGGAAAGTTTTATGTTAAAATTTGCAAAAATTTGCAATCTGGGAATTAAGGAAGTTGGAAACTCACTGCAAGCTCCCTGGTATCGGACTTGTGAACTGTAGCTTTCCCAAGAAACGGTGTCACGTATCTTTGAGCTTTGAACGCTCATGTATCGGAAAAGAGAATTGGCTTTTACAAAATCCAACGGTTCACAAGGGGCGACACAATCTTCAACATTTGCAAAATGATCGACGAATCCGGTGGTAAGTACTCCATCATTTGGCTGATTAAACCCAGACCACATTTGAAACGCAAGAGTAAATTCTTATGCATTGTAAAATGCCTGTCACAATTACCATCTCACGAATACCAAATCTTCCACGTATACTACAAAATATTGATGGAAGCAAGGGGCACTTCAATCACAAAATCTGCCTCGAAAGCATGTTGGCTGTTGAAATTTTAATTTCATGTACATGTGGACGCCGTAAACTTACTCAATTTGAATTCGTAGATTTACTTGCTTATTGCTTCGTAAATTATGTTTGTATTTTTGGCATACATACCAGATCTCGGACTGCAGGAGGAGGTGGAGTGTTATATGTTCCATTGTTGCAAGTTACAAATGGAAAATAATCGCAAGTCGCGTTCCCTTCATCCCATAAAAGGTCATCGGGACATACTCCGCCGCTCACAAAATTTCCATTGATATCGCACTCACAAAAAGCACTGTAACAAGTAAAAATGAAAACATTTGATAAGAAATGTTGTGGATAATGTTTGGTAACTGCCTGACAAAAAGGTTCTTGAAATATACAAATCTTGAAGAAACACAATTATTACTTGTTAATGTGGGTTTAATGAAGTGGCCAACATCAAGGACACTTGAATGGAGAAAATTTTGGGGCATAAGGAAAGCAAAGCTCCTTGAATAAACTTTAATCAATTCCTTGTATTCAATTCCTTGTATTCAATTCCTCTATGATCAGTGGGTAAAGTAGGTAAAACGAAATAATTCCAGCAAATCTAAAACTGTCTATCAAGTAAAAGCATAAATACAAGTGCAAAACCACTTTTGTTGTAAAAATAGAGTCGATGTGCTTCAATTTCAACGCAGTTAAAATGTATCAATTCTGTCAGCTCACCTGCAAGCAGGGCGGACGAGAAAATTTTGAAAAGTGCCATTTTTTCTCCCTTGGCAACAGCCATCGTCTACCTGTACCACATTCACAAACATTAGAAAAACCCCAAAAGAGACAAACTCCAAAAGAGTTATATATGAAAAACAGTTCAGCAGAAGATCAAATGTGTATCCTATAGTAAACATCAATCACCAAAGCTGTCAAACTTAAAGACTCATTCACCCATCTCCCACTATTTGTAAAAAATATCATAACAAGCAACATATCCTAAACTCTCTCTCTCCCTCCCTATCTCCCTCTCTCGCTCCTTCCCACTCACCACAGGGAAAAAATCAGTCAAGTTCCATGTCAGAAACTCGTAAAACGGAGGCGGGGCAATCAGAAAACTGTTAGGAGGCTGGAAAATTGGAGGTGGAAAAATGGGTGGTGGGAAATAAACCGGAGGGGGAGAAGGAGGAGGTGGTGAACATCCGGTTCTCGTTCTGTTCTTTTTAGGAAGGGGAGGACGATGTGGTCCCCGAAAACATGGGTCTCCTCTATGCCCTCCCACTCCTGGAGGATGTCTCCCACTACCCGGAGGACGTTTTCCTTTTCCAGGAGGATGACGTCCTTTTGTTCGTCTTTTAGTGGGAGGATGTTTTCCTGTTCCTGGAGGATGCTTCCCTTTTCCTGGAGGGTGCTTTCCTTGTCCCGGAGGATGTTTACCGACTCCCGGGGGATGTCTACCGACTCCTGGAGGATGTTTTCCTTTCCCGGGAGGATGTTTTCCTTTTCCTGGAGGATGTTTTCCTATTCCTGAGGTATGGTTTCCCACTCCTTTAGGGTGTTTTCCCTTAGTGGGATCGTTTCTCAAGGATCGACGATGATGAGGTACTTTGCGGTACACGGATTCAGTTGAAGAATTTGATTTTATGGGTAAATGAAAACCGTTATTAACATTAGAGTTAGGCACTTCTACTTCTCGTTCTTGGTGTCTTTCTCGGTGACCTCCTCCTCTTACTGTTTCTTCTCTGTCAAGTTGCTGTAAATTATTCGCATTCGATGTAATTATTTTTCCATTGCAAGAAGATAATTGAGGAAGGTCACAGCCCTTTGCTTGTGAATTGAAGAGAAGTCCATTATGACAAAATGAGTATTTTACAAGAAGGCCACCAGTACACTTGTAGAACGCTCTGAAAAGTTGAAAAAAGACACGTCTTTGTCAGTAGCAAACTAAAAAAAACCCATCACATGTAAACACAAGAATATAAATCCTTTCGTTTTACTACCAACAATGGCAAACATTGACCTGAAAGACAACAATATTCTGAGCGGCTAGCATTTTGAAACATAGAATTCCTTTGATATATCCAGTTGAGCCCAAGATATGAGGATAAGAAAAGGCACCTGCATAGAAGCCATACAGAAAGATCGGGATGAAAACCGTCGACTTGAAATTCACATAATTTATTTCCATTATTCTGTACCTAAAGCCACCAAAACACAAGATTCTTCGTTGATGAGCAATTTAATAAATTTAAATTTCATTTGCAATCCTGTCAAGCTTCAGATCGACATATACCATTTGTGCAAAAAAATAAAAATGTTATGAAACCTATGAAAAGCATTGTTTTTCTTCCGACCTTTGAAACAAAAACTTATGTTTCAGAATTTCAACAATTGTATATGGAAACAATATTTATATATTTTGTTCTGTGACAACAGAATAACAAGGAAATCAGCTTAGCAATTGCTGTGTTCTATAAATTACAGTGACATGTTCCAGAAAAATCCACTTAAGTGACCTCTTTTCAGTTAAATGTCAAATACATTAAAAGAGCAACTTCCGACCTGCACTTCAAATTACCAAACATTGTTAGATTTTAATTTCTCATATAACCACGCATTCCCTGATATGGTACAGTACACTATTATACACTACGATACATTGACATTTCTATTGACATTTACATCGACATTGACACCAATATTGACAAAGACGTCGACATTTGACATTGACATTGTCATTTTCATCGACATCGGCACCGACATCGACAAAAACATCATGATTTCACATTGAGATTGACATTTGCATTGACATTGCATCGACTTCGACACCGACATCGACAAGTAAATTTGACATTGTCATTGACATTTGCATTCGCATTGACAATGACATCAATATTATTGATATCGACATTTGACATCGACATTGACATTTGAAATTGTTACATTTATACTATTCTATATTATGTTATATTATATTATATTATATTATATTATATTATATCATATTATATTATATTATATTATGTAATGTTATGTTCTATAATGTTATGATATGTTGTATACATATTTTAATAGTTTCATGCACTGTTTTCACTGCACTCCATATCAACTAGTGGGCAGCTGAATTCAATTCAACATACCTTTCAATGTAAACTTCCACACAGATTAAAACCATAGGTCAAAAGTGCAGATTTTAGTATACATCTCAAAATTCGTATTATACGAGTGCGTACAATGTGCTTCATAACATGGTAATGCAAGCACACCATACTGCTGACATAATCTGATGTCAAGTCGATGCATTCAATTCAAAATTTTCTTGACAGCCAGGCGGTTGAAGTGGGCTGACGCGCATATAAGACAAGGTTACAGGTGGACCGGGAAATGTTATTTTTTGTATGGATTCTTGTATCTGACGTTTGTACACTCTATTTGTGGAGTAGAATCTTGTTCCTCACATAAATGAAAATCAATCGCTAGGGCGTACTAAAATTTGAACTTCAATTATACTTTGAAAAATTAAGTTAAAAAGGCTTTGAGAGCCCTCCAAGTAATTTAAATTTACAATTGTCCTCTTTGCCAGAAAAAAAAGTGTTAGGAATGTGTTCTTAGAACTGATCCACACTAATTTTGGTACCATTTTTCACAAAATTAGGTGCAACACACCACTAATACATGTTTTTTGAGGGAACAAATTAAGACAAATTCACATCTTGAAACCCTTCAACAGACTAAGTTCCAAAATAATGTGGAATACACTACATTGTATGTCGACATCATTGTCGATATTTTATTCAACACATATATCAACTTTTTTAAATGCACGAGCGTCAAATTCTCATTCGAAGACCACCAATAGGAAGGCGAGAATCATATCTTTCCGTAGTAATGTTTGGACTAATAATCAACACAAGAGCGCACAGAGGAAAATGGGCTTGAAATTCAAAAATAACAATATATATATATATATATATATATATATATATATATATATATATATATATATATATATATATATATATATATATATATATATATATATATATATATATATATCAATAAATAAGAAAACAAGGATAGCAACATAAAGTGACAGCACTATATAGTAGTAATATAGAATAGTAGAAATATGAAATGCAGGGCATGAACAATAAAATACCGCAAAATTCGAAATTCAAGCAATTAAAAAAATTAAATGGAAAAGTAAAACTAATGTATAATTGTTCAACTGAAACGGACACTGATAGTTGGAAAAAGAGAAAAAAACAAACAAACAAACAAAATAGTACCAAAGCCCAAAACTTATGAAACCAGAAAATTAAAAAAAATAAAAAAAATACCTACCATTAATTATACTCACCAAATTTTTGTTTTTCCACCTGTATTTTCCCAGGCAAAAAAATTTACATTTTTTTGCTTTCATTACCTGGTCAGGTTTCGCCTCTGTTGGAATCTCCTGGCGGGTCCCCTGGCTCTGTTGGGAAATTTCGGAAGGGACAAAATATCCGGAAGATCGTCCGGTGAACAGCAGAAACGACAAAAGAAAAATGTGACTCATTGGAAAAAATTCTAAAAGGTTTAAAAAAAAAAAAAAAAAAAAGTAAAAAAGGGTTTTGTGTAGAGAGAGAGAGGGAAAGTGATGGCAGAGAAAGAGAGGAGGGAGAGGGAAAGAGGGCAAGGGGGCAAGGGAGAAGGAAAAGGAGGGAGAGAGAGGGGAAGAGAGAGGGAAAGAGGGGAAGAGAGAGAGGAACAGGGGGAGAGAGAGGGGAAGAGGGGAAGAGAAAGAGAAAGAGTAGAAGAGAGGAGGAAACGGAGGGGGGGACGGAGAGAGATAGGTGAGAAGGGAGGGAGAGGGAGAGCGAGAGGGATAAGGAGAGGGATAGGGAAAGGGAGAGGAAAAAGAAGAAAGATAGGGAGTGGAAGAATGAGAAGGAGAGGGAGAGGGTGATAAAAGAAAGGAGAAGAGGGGACGAGGAAGAGAGAGGAGGAGCGGTAGAGGCAGGAGGAGAGGGAGAAGAGAGGGGGGGTATGGAGAGAGAGATATGGAGAGATGAGTGTGGAGAGGGAGAGAGAGAGAGAGAGGAAATTATCTAGTACTAAGGCCGTTCCTCTATCAAGCATTGCCCCTAATAGTACGGAGAAATTGTACGGAGACGTCGTACGGAGCAGTTATATGGAGACGTCGTACGGAGCAATATACTGGCAGTACAGTAACTTGACAGTACAGCGATTTTCAAATTTTTTTACTTTTTTTTGCCATCCAGGTCAACGCCAGTCAACGAACCTCCCGAATCCGTACAGGATCCGTACAGGACGGTGCCACGTAGGCTTGCGGTCGGACATTGAAAATAGTCAATTTTTTTAAAGCCGTACAATTTGAATGTACCATTTGTACTTTCGCTCGTCATGAACTTTCCAGCCGTACGATGTGTGTGTAAGATTTGTAGAGTTTTGTCAAAAAAATCCATCCGTACAGTTTGGCTGTATTATTCGTACAAATGTTCTACAGTACCGCATTGTACCAAACCAGAAATACTTTAAAAAATGTCGTACTAAAAAAAAAAAAGGACGACAGTCAACGAGGGTTTCAAAGGATGGGGAATGGGAGCGTGACGTGACGTGACATCCTCCGGCAAAGATTTCCTGGCAAAGATTTTGGCGTTGATTTTCGTCCACCTGTCAGAAGTCACGTGCTTTTTGACACGTGGAAGATTTTGATTGGCTTTCCGTCGTGGCTTCTACAGTATCGAAGTAGCCTAGTTTAGAGACCCTTGCGTGGCCAGTACGGTACTGTACGATAATGTACTGTAGCTGATTCCGTACCGTTTTCAGCTGGCTAGACGTACAAACTGCTTCGCGGATGCGAAAACAAAAAAAAAAAAAAAAAAATCACACGGTCGATGTTTTCGAACGTACACTTCGAATAATATCGATAGATTCTCAGTGACCATGTTTTGCAAAAAACAAAAAGGAACATGACCACACTATACGACAACGTACGGATTTCCCGCTTTTTCGTCGATGGAGCTTTACCATAATTAGATTGTACGGCCATCGTCGGCAAATTTGTCGGTCCTCACCCGGGATTTATTTGTCGGTCGTTACGGCTATGTACGTTTGTCGTATGTACGGTCGGTGCCGCGTTGACTTTTCTGTACTTTTCGTTGATGGCGCAATTTTACGAACCGTACAGAAACAACCTTTTGTCCATATTTTTAAAGCAGGCGTTTTACAATATGCAAGTTCTGTGCGAATAAACCGTTTACAAAATTTCACATACAGTGCGTATTTTATGTGCATTCCAGGAACACCTCATTTTTTCGTTCGAAGACGTCATCTTACACCTCAGCATTCTGACGTAAAGAATTAAAGATACATTACACCGTATACCGCTATTGGTGTTGATATTTTTCATCATTTCTCCGTACACACATGTCCGATTTTCAATTTGAGACCGCCAATCGGAAGAGGCGAGTCTTACCTTTCAATCGCAACCGTCAGATCCTTAGTCCGACAAGTGTGTACGGATAAAGGACGGTTTAAGTGGCAAAAGAATCATTAACACCTATACACGGTGTACTGAACACCGCGAATCGCACACACTTGTCGGTTTTAAGATCTGACGGTTGCGATTGAAAGGCAAGATTCTCAGCTTCCGATTGACGGTCTCAAATTGAAAATCGGACAGATGAGTACGCAGAAAAGCTGTTTTAAGTGGCGAAAAAAATATTAACACTAATAAAACAAAAAAAATACAATCCTAGCGAGTCGGGCCAATTGTTCGAACGCTAATAGGTACATCGAATGGTGGCGATTGAATGTACGGATCGAATACGACACTTTTTTTTGGCTTATCTATCTAATAACCAGCCGTTGGATTCAACATTTTAACGGTCTCAGTTTAATAAATATTTAATTCGCTTTCGGCCTCCGAAAAAAACTTCAGTATTTAAAAATATGCCACACCATTTTGATTCCCATTCAATTCTCTTTCTCGTTGATGTGAAACCCAAACCCTAAAATCTTAACCTAAAATTTTTCAAGCTCGTACTACTGTAAACAAAAACGTCGTTTATTCGCACATGAAAACTACGCTTTTTGGAGGGTGGATGACTGGATGGAGGTGTTTCCGCTAAGGCGAAAACCCTATTTTTGTTTTTATTGCAGATGACAAAAAGACGTTTTGTCAGGAAAGAGACTTCCTTACAAGAAAAAGACGTCAACTGTCTACGGTATTGTGCTCTTGACGACCTACGCACGAGTCCACGTGTCATGTTTTAATCCACTCACATTTTCCGCGTGCCATAAAAGCTCCTCAAGGAAGGATGTCTAATCGATGACTGAAAAGTCGTTTGTCCTTTTCCAATATGCTGATTGTGCCAGGTCAGCTTGAGCCGTACAGCCAAAAAAAAAAAAAATCGAAATCGAATTGAAATCGATTTAAGGGCTCCAGTGGAAGATCTAGAAGGATCTGATTCTCCAATAATAGTTAGGCACTTGGCAATAATGAGCTGGCAGATGCCGGATGGTCAAGATACCGTTTTTGTCTTTTTTATGAGACAACAAATCTTTGCTGCACGACAGTGACTCGGATGACCAATAAAATCTTACATTTTGTCGTGTTAATTCATTGAAAAACACGATATTTTGGCACGACGTGGTCGTGAAAGACGCCAAAAAGGTTCCATCCGTATTTGCCGTTCATCGAATCGAAACGCTTGAAAATTTCTCAAGCTTCAAAACCGCACGTGTGACCGCTGGCCGGTCCTGCAGTACTTTCATACTTTCTGCGCCGCGTTGCATAACAACCACACATGAAACGACAAAAAAAAATCCTCGGATAACTAAAATGAGACCTTTTCTGCTAGAATTACTCTTGTTGATCCACGTGTCCTGAATCCACGGCAGGTTGAATGTATGCTGGTTGTCTCTACTTGCCGGCTGGTCTGTACTTTGTGCGGATTTAACGGCCGGCCGTTACGCTACGCTTGCTCACGTAGCGTGTGACCAATTGAACGTGTGTGAAAGTGAGGCTTTTTTTGTCGTTTTTATCTAAATATAAATCTGCAACGAGAAAAGTACTCTTTGGCCGTACGAAGAAAAGTGAAAAAACGACAGTACAATTTACGAAGAATTGAGACTCAGGGTAACCCTCCATCAGGCGCCGACAGTAGTCGTACGGAAGCGTTTACTGGCAGTAATACTTAGTTCACTTCTCCATCAGGTCGTGTCAGCAGTGGAATCTATCGCGTACGTACTTTTTTTCGATTACGAAAAATCGAGTACGTAGGTTCATATTCTGACGACGAACAGTCAAAGATTCTAAAGGCACAATATCTGGACTTGTATCCGTACATCCAGTCGCAAAATTAAACTACGTGAATAAACAATTTGTAATTTCGTAATTTGTATTTTTTGTCGCTGTTTTGTCGTTCGTGATACGTCGTGGCGCCATAAATTCCGGATGTCAGCGGATCGTGGAAGAGGCGTCACGACACATTCTTCAACAAATATTTTTTTTGGTGGTTTTCGTTGGATTTGATTCCCGCCTGTCCGAAGGCGCGCGGCCCGTACGTCACAATTACACGCGTAAGCATTTTACACGTCCGGTGATTGATGACTCTCCTCCTGAGGAGAGTTAGGGCGTGTCCTCGTGTGTTCAAGTAAGGGTTTTTTCCCGTCGTTTACACAGAAAAATGGGACTTCCTACTTAGAAAATATTACGCCGTACGAAAAATGGGCAAAAACTCAAATACATTTTGAGTCATCTTGAAACTTTGGCAGTATTATCATCGCGACCCACTTCCAGCTCATCTTCACACTTGCACTGGAATCAAATCGCGACCTGATTTTATCAAGATACTACTCTATTGACGAATAGAAAACTTGGATTGCACGTGTCAAACGTTTTCGAAAAAAAATTGCACGAAGGAAAGTACACGCTATTTTCTTCACTCCTCGTCACGCGCATGCACATAGGAAAATGACAGACATGTACGGAAAAAATTTTGTAGGGGTCGCGGGCCTCAACTTTCCTTCATAGGTCCTTTGCAAAATTTTACGGCGTCCTCGTCTCTCCCCCTCTTTCTCATTCAACCACTCCTCTTTCTCTTATATTTACACGAGATGCAAAAATAATAGTATCAAATGAAAGGTATATTTTCTTTCTTTTTTTTTCGAATATTTTTGGTCTAAGTTTGATGGCATATCGAATGATAAAAGATAAGAAAACGAAATCGGGAAGCCATGGCGGAAAATGTACGTACTGCTGACGTCACATGGTAGCATGACTTCGCTATGTCACAAAGCCCTAAACACCTACAACGTCACAAAAACCTCGACGTCTACAAACGTTGCCATTTTTTGGAAGTTTACTAGTTTCGTGCTCGTCTACATTTTGTTTTGAAGAAAGTCGCACATTTTGTACACGTCTCCAAAATGTGCGACAATCTACGAAACGAAATGTAGACGAGTACGAAACTACGAAACATCGTAAAAACGGCGACGCTAACTACGAAACTTCCTAAAAACGGCGACGGTTGTAGACGTCGAGGTTTTTGTGACATTGTAGATGTTTAGGGTTTTAAGACATAGCGAAGTCATGCTACCATGTGACGTCATCAGTACGTACATTTTCCACCATGGCTTCCCGATTTCGTTTTCTTATTTTTTATCATTCAATATGCCATCAAGCTTAGACCAAAAATATTCAAAAAAAAAGAAAAATATATACCTTTCATTTGATACTATTATTGCTGCATCTCGTGTAAATATAAGAGAAAGATGAGTGGTTGAGTGAGAAAGGGGGGGAGAGACGAGGACGGCGTAAAATTTTGCAAAGGACCCATGAAGGAAAGAGAAGGTCCGCGACCCCTGCAAAATTTTTTCCATACATGTTTGTCATTTTCCTATATGCATGCGCGTGACGAGGAGTGAAAATAATAGTGTGTACTTACCTTCGTGCAATTTTTTTGAAAATGTTTGACACGTGCAATCCAACTTTTCTATTCGTCAATAGAGTAATATTTTGATAAAAATCAGGTCGCGATTTGATTCCAGTACAAGTGTGAAGATGAGCTGGAAGTGGGTTGCGATGATAATAACGCCAAATTGCCTTACCCTCCAAGTTCCAAGAAGACGCAAAAATTACTTGTGTTTTTGCCCATTTTCGTACGGCGTAATATTTCTCGTTACAAGTCCCATTTTTGTGAAATGACAGAAAAACCTTGCTTGAACACATGGGACGCCCTAATTAATCACTAACGAAGGTGACTGCTTGCTTCGAAAACACGTAATCGGACGGTCGACGTTATCGCCTAGAAGTTTGGAGAATCTTAACGCGCTGACAGTAATCATGTTTAAAAAAAATAAAAATAAAATCAGTATGTCTTTGTACACAAATGAGCTAGATCTGTACGAAAGTACACTTTTTCCAGTAAAGAACCCCACGTTTTGCATGATGGAGGTTCACCCTTAGGTTAGGTTTCCGTTAGGCGAAAAGTGGAACTGCTTCAGAGTTTCGTACTTTCGTATTATACCGTACCATGTCGTAATTCTTTTTGGTTTTTTTGATTTTTTACAAACGGCAATACAACATTACATTTAGTTTGATCACGATTCTCCAAGTGTCTCGGCGCAATTCCTAGCCGTCCGATTATATTCCAGTCTTCATCGGCGAAGCCATTCATCCATCCCATAGTTCAAAAGTAGGTGAAAGTAGGCCCATACAATATGCCAATTGTATACAAAACACACAATATGACCTTAAGACCCATATTGTATTTAAACCTATTCGGACAAATTAAAACATTCGGACAAAAAATTGGACCAATTAAAATATTCGAACCAAAACTATTTATGTACACCGTCAGATTCAGACGATCGGACAGTCGGTGATCAGAGTAGCGATCTTAGAAGATCACATG
>JBBHKE010002386.1:76530-108451 GCA_037447655.1 Zygnema cylindricum | reverse complement strand
GACAAAAAAAAAAAAATAAAAAAATAAAAAAAAAAAAAAAAAAAAAGTCGAAGTCAAAAAAGAAAAAGTGTTAAAAAAAGTAAAACTAAATCGAAAAATTAAAAAAAGTGTCAAAAAGTAAAAAAAGTGTCAAAAATTAAAAAGAGTAAAAAAAGTAATCCCAATTTTAATACGACGGGACGAAAATTTCATATTTTTAAATATTTGCCCTTTCCCCGCCGTCTTTAAGTAGCCTCCGCCGACAATATTCCGTACAATGTGTCGTACAAGCCAGATTCCGTACGTTCGGGCGAACGTTGCATCCGTACAGAGAACTTTCACATTGTTGTACAGATTCTTCGCCTTCCGTTTTTGTCGTTTAGTGCGTCGCGTTCCTTCGCCGTTCCGTACTTCGTATGACTGATGAACGCCTCCCACGAAATCTTTTCGTACATATTTCTGTATCCTTTCGTACGTTTTTTGAGGTTTCAGTACATATATACATTTAATGCAAACCAGCCTGTCACAGTCCTTTCAAGTTGCAGAGAAAATCCCTATTTTGCACAATATTGTCGTTTTCTGGATTTTGTCCTCATCGGGACTTGTTTAGCTGGTACTGACCTTGCCATATTTTGTCTTTTAGCGACTCCGCGCTTCGGGAAGACGACAGGAAGCTGGCTTAATTTGTCTTATTAGCAGACAGAGTACGGACCACAAGCTGCGAGGATTTAACGCTGTAAATAAATGGAATCTGTACGGATATTCTGATTTGAATGTACCAGATAAATATCTCACACGTGTACGGATCTGGAAGGTCTCTCGTTTTTCAAATTTGTCAGCTTGTGGTTGATTTTTTGTCGTCCATTTTGGATTTTACTGTTTCTTTCAGATTCTCATCGTCACTATTTATTGAAAATTTTGTTTTTTTCTCGCTATTATGTTTTATACTTTTATTTGTTATTTTGATTTTTCCTCTTAAATGAAATTATTTGTTATTTCTCGCGGTTGAATTTTTTTTTTAGCTTATTCCATAGATGTCTCATTCGTACGGTTTTTGACTTTTGTGCGAAAATTCACTATTTCTTTTAGGTTTTATACTTTTCGTAAAATGCGTACATTTTTTTGTACGGATAAATTATACGGATATAATGTACGGAAACATTATTCGCTTTGCCAATCGGTTGATTTGGTTGGCGACTCTGTTTTAACGTGCGATAGCCTTAAATGTCGCACTCGCGGAATTAAAAATAGTGCGGACCGAAGACGCAGTATTTTTTTGTCCTCATCGACTATCGAATTAATTAAATCATAAGATCCCGGCTTTGTCATAAATAATGACGACAAACTCACGGAAGACACTAAAAAAATATGTGGCTGGCGTCGAAAAAAAGACAGAATTAGTCCTCGTCATTCACACGTGCGTCTGATGGTGGAAAATGAGTCATCTGTCTTAAATTTAAAATTTTATTGTTTTCTGGACCGAAGATTGTTGTCGAAGGACAGAGTCTTCTTTTGACACGTGGCTGTATTGGTGGAGCATGATTCTAAAAGATTGTTTTCTGGACCGACGGTCGTAGTCTGAAAAAGACAAAACTGAAAGAAAAAGGAAAGCGTCATTCGTGTCCGTACAATTATCCATTCATTGTCACATATGTTTGGAAGCTGTTGTAAATTCCGAAAATATTTTGGCTGAAAAGCTGAAAATCCTGCCTCCTATGATTTTTTTTTATTTTTTTTTTATCTTATTATGGTTATTATTACTAATATTATATATTTTTTAATTATTATTATTATTATTATTTTTTTTAATAATTTCTAGCTCACTTAAGCCCGTTTTCCATCTAGTATAACGAACCGACATTATTAGATTGTACGGAAAGCCGAATTGTTACGGATTTATCGAGGAAGATTCTTCGCCGCAACTGGAAAACGTCCACTTCAAAGCATTTAAAAAAAAAAATGTCGGTGTGCCAGCTGTCAATCTGCCCGTGTGCGGGCAATGTCAAAAAAAACTGTTATTCTCCACTGTACGGTAGTGGAACATAAAAGCTTCATACTTTAAAGCAACGTGGAAAATTTCTAGTTGTCCAAAGGTCCACGTGGCGAGGCGTAAATTGTAAACGTGTGTTCGTTGAATCTCCCTGCGTATCTAATTGCTAGGCGACAAAAAACAGCGTGAAGAACTGAAATAAATCACGAGGTAGAGGCTAAATTCCATTTTGGCCTTTCTAACAAAACCATTGAAAAGGGTTTTTAGGGTTTTAAAGCGAACACGAAACGTTTAAGTAGTTGCAGGTTTATATTGAATACAAAAATTTGTCGGGAGCACATGAAATTTTCCACGCGGATATTTCCAAAAAAAACAACCTTTCATCTTTGGTCAAACGAAAGCATAAAAAGTCAATCGTGGCGCAACAATTTTTTTTACAATCGCCAAAAATGGATACATAGCAAACGAGAATTCAGACGGAGGTAGAAACAATATATCGACGGAGGGGAATCTACTGTATCAAAGGAAATTGTTTTAACAAGATTTTTCTAAAAAACGACAAATGACTTTGTACAGGTACAATAAATTCTCACTTTTCGTACAGAACTACCACCAAATTGAGTCATTTTGACCACAGAGCCACGTGTAAAGAGCTTTGGCCAATTGGAATACTTGCGAGACAAAACATTTAGGTTAAAAAAATTGTCATCTGTGAAAACTAAAACTTACAAAAAATTGTCGGGAGCCACGTGGAGGAAATAGAGAGTTGACACGTATTTGCAGCTTTGGGTTCGTAACTTCGTAAGCTCTAGGTGTACGGATTACTGTTAATTTTATTTTCGGGCAGGCGCTAAAAATGGAGGTGCAAAATATTTTACCTTCTTAAATCGCGGTTTTATACTGCCGTATATTAGACCAATATAATATGCATACAAAATGTTTTAAGCTTTTAGTGCTACGATATTCACTAAACTCATACTATAGGACAGTGAAAAATTAAAATTACAATTCAAATCTCCACGGTATCTTTTTTTAACACGTGCGAACTTGATTCTGCGATTTCCTGTAGCCTTTAGCCCTTTAGATTTTGCGAATCAAATCTGAATGCTCTTTTTAGTGTTGACGCGGTTATCCGACACTTATTCTGTACTTTTTTACAAAAACGAGCAGCTAACGTACGGAATGGCACATTCCGTACAAGACACCGTTTAAATACCTCCTGATTTACTGTAGCTGACAGACTGACACCGCAAGCGCAAAGGTACTTTTTTACTGTTAGCTCTTTTTTCCTTTCTTGCGGAATTCATATTTTTTCATACGTGCAATATTTTTTTAAAAGAATCGTACTTTTTTTGAAGCCTGTCGTCTGCCGGTTCGAAAATTCGAATCTAACCTTCCGAAACGAGTGAAGTTTTGAGTGGCGTACGGAATCCCTATATTTGGTGCACACGTGTTGTCTGCATGAAGAAGCAGTTTAAAAATCCCCTTTCAGAAACAGAAAATGCTACACGTGTGAATATTAAACAGTTTGTAGTATGTACGGTATCGTCCTTGTCGTGTACCTTCACCACATGTTCCTGTTTTTCCCCTGTCCTAGATTTGTTCAGATTGTACCATTTTACAACGTTTCCTAATTTTAACAGGATTTTTTGTCTGTAGTGAGGTATTCCGTGGATATAAGATATGGTTTAAGGGTAACCTTCCATCAGGCGAAAAGTGGGGTTGTTTACTGGAGAAAGTACCGTTCCGTACTAGGCCGTACTGTTTTTTTTTTTTTTTTTTCAAAAGATTTTTACTAAAAATTCGTTGAGATTCTCCAGACTTCTTGGAGAGAACTACCACCGTCCGATTTTCAATTTTCGACGCAAACGCTTCTTGTTTCCAGTACGTAGCTAGTCTCCTCCAACTGTCCTCGGGAGGAGAGTTTGTGATTACTGGACGCGTGTTTTGGTCCACTTGTAAAGTCAGAGTCGATCCACGACAGACGTGAAGTAATAAACTTACATGTGGCAATTGGAGTGTACCGTGTGACATGAAAGCCAGCCTGTTCGACGACAAAAAAATCTTGGTTGTATGGTCGACGACAAAAAAAACCTGGTTGTGAGACATCCTGTACGTCTCCTTCATAAATGTGCGATACAGCGATTCACGTACAAATGGTACATCCTTGGACATTTGTACAAACTTTAATTTTGCAACGGTTTTCGTGGCCGTTGATACCACAACAACCGTAAGAACGTTGAGATTGTACATTAGCGTGACGCTACTAGATATTTTAATCGGCGTCCGCCCGTACATACGTAGCTGCGATTTTGTCCTTTTGGAAATGATGATTATTCCTGGGCGGCTCAAAAGGTCCTACGTGATACCAATCGCAATCTAACACCTCATTCACTGGCACGACCTGATGGAAGGGTGCTACAAATTTTACTCCCAGTAAACGTGTTCGTACGATTACTGGGAACGCCTGATGGAAGGTTACCCTAAGAAGATATAATAATATCGCACTTTATAATATTTTTGCTATTTTTGCCTTCTATTACCTTATGTATGTTTTGTACAGTTTTCGATGTTCGAAAGCAGATTTAGGGCAGGGGACGTAAAAGACAAAATGTCAAGTTTCAAAAATTTAGCGAGTGTTATGACACGTGGACGAATAGTTTGCCGTTATTAAATAGGTCAATCGTAAAAAAAAGATTTCGTTGAAAGGATTTCTTGGATAAACGTGTCATGATCCTAAGGCTGTCTCGCGTACAAGCTAAGCGTGACAGTCTCTAACAGATTAATTCATTTCCACCGTCTAAGGTCATTGAATCGTACGGCTTTGTCTTTTTTCGCCACATAACTTCAATCTCCTTACGAACAGCGGCATTTTTCAACGGTCCGGATCTCGAAATTTGCGCCTCCTGTACTTTTGCTCACAAGAAAGGCGAAAATACTGTAGCTCCCACTTTAGCTTTTTGTCTGTGACTAACTGTATTTCTCGTATTATACGAAATTTAGTACGGCTGTGATTTTTACCTCTTGTTTCACTGCTTTGCCTAGTTGTCCAATTCGTACGGATTGTTTCGTAATTTCTCGTACGTTTCATACTGTACGGAACGGTATACGAACATTTAAAAAAAGTAGACGTTGCTTCATTTGCGCGCGCGTATTTTTATCTTCCTTCACTCAGTCTTCAGAAGGAAGCCGCCGTTGGAGACGCCGTAAATTCCGCCGCTCGCCGCTAAACAGCGAATTGTTATTAGTGTCAAAGTTTAAATAGTGTTGAAGAAAATTTACAGTAATTGATGTTAATTAAGAATTTGAAATTTAAAAAAAAGGTGTACTCTAATTTTGGCGTTATGCTAATTTGGGAACACCAAAAATGGAATATTTGCCGTACAATTATATACATTAGTATATATATCCGTACAAACTATTTGAAATCGTACGCCGCCGTGAAATTTAAAAATCCATATATGTCAGACTAATTTACGTGGCAGAATAATCCGGTTTTTTTAGCGCACGTTCCTATGTGTGCGCGTCTGATATAATTCATTTTTTGTAATTTTTTCACTTGAAAAGGTACATTTATGTACGGTATGACATCGACCGTACACCACACTAGTTAGATCTTATTGTACTTTCGTTCTTTACGCTATTTTGTACGGTACACCGCCAATCGCTATTAGAGTCAAGGATTAAATAGCGTCAAAAAAAAATTAGCGTTATTGATTCTAATTTAGTACCTGAGACGTGGCAGATTATGGTCCACCTACTTAAATAGCGTTATTAATTGTATTTCAGGTTTTTTTTTTTGAAAAAAGGGCACCGAATTGGCGTTATATACTCTAATAGCGATTGGCGGTGTACCTTCATTAACGTCAAGGAAAAATTAAAATCGTGTATCCTATTTGAGGAAAAAAATCAAAATTTTAAGAACCCAAATTAGTGAATTTGACATTGAGTTTGATGCGCACTGTACGTAGTAATCGTTAGTTTGATCCATGCGTGGTATGCGCATAGGACATCTATGCCGCTTTGCGCAAAAAATAAAAATATAAAATCCCGCGATCGAGACAAAAAACCATAGTGGTTTCATTCGTACGGATTTTGATTTTTTTACGAAATTGTGATATTTTTTTTAGTTTTTGAAGTTTTCATAAAATTCATATACTTTTCGTGTACGGAAAATATGCACGGATATACTGTACGGAGTTTTAAAAAAATGTTTAAAGTACACCGTGAATCGCTATTAGAGTTAAGAAACCGATACACATTCCCATGTATTTAGGGTAGCCGCTATAGCCTGTGTTCACATATTCGACACTTGAACATGTGAGAATAGGTTCTCGCGATTTCCCCTCGTCTTTATGACTAAGAATAAAATCAGCGTACGATTTTCCGTGCGACGCACTCAATTTCCACTTTCGGCGCCCTTATCTGACACTTATTTTGTACGTCTGTACAAAATAATTTCAAGCTTTAGTACGGACTGACACATTTTGTACGCTGCACTATTTAAAAACATTCGAAATTAGTAACTAACACTATTTAATCAGTACCAGTATTAACACAAAAAAGTTAAATATTTAAAATTAATTACCTGCAATTTTTCTACGTACATGCGAGTGATGAGCAATGGAAAATATTGGGAGTATTCTCCCTTGTGCTAAAATTTCCAACGTGTGGCGCCTGCGTGGACATTTTTCATTTGCGTGGACATTTTTAAGTTGCTGTCAAATTGATTCTTTAACTAAAATCAATTTGCGAGATGATTTATGAAAAAGTATTTTGCTGAGTCGGTTCGCGTGCCCGTGGGTCGAAAATTTGAAACCGCCAAAAATGAGATTTATTCGTTGGGGACTGAATTTTGGAGTAAAACGACAAAGAAAACCCGGTAGTTTAATACATGAGCACATACCCATGAGTTCCAATATTATATAGTTTGGAAGCATAGAGGCATCGATTAATATTTAATACTTTTAATCGTTTAAAATGTCGTATTGTATTTCTTTCTGATTTTTTTTTTGAGTTTTTCGTATTTTTATTATATAATAAGTCAAAGTCGGTCACGCATTTTAATAAATGTGAAATTTTGAATAATGCGCATATGCATTGTTTTTCAAAGTTTTTTACCGTGCGCATACTACGAATGGAACATCTATGAAAAAAACCATTCGTCTCATGGTCAAGCGGATGCGGATCTTCCACATGGTCTTCTCAGAGCTACAGTACAGTATCGTACTTTTTGTCGCCTTTCGGCATGTCAAATATCAGCGACGCGTATCAGCACTTGCAGGCAGATTCTTCTTCAACCAATAAATATCGAGACTTTACAATTAAAAATTTGGACACGTGTCACCATTCTTTGATGCCTACGTGTCAGAGTCAAATTACGATTGATGGTACTGTACTGTACGGTACAGACGTGAGATTGCCAAAGCCATCTAACCTGATTCTTTTGAAAGCTGCAAAATAAGATATTTTTGTCCGTACAATCAGCCATTCCGGCATTCCCTGAAAAAGTCAGAAGGCGGGGTTCAATGCATGTGATCCACTTCTACTTTGTACTTTGTATATACAATATATTTTTTAATATTTTTCGTATTTTACTTATTTTACGTATTTCGTACACTTTTACATGGACTTCTGTTAAGCGCACACACAGAAACACAAAATGGACGGCATGGTCCGCAAAAAACGTACGGTAGCCGATTAATTTAATTTAAGTCAAGTTTAAATAATAAATTATAAGTACGTGCGGGTTGTGAGTTCTATCCACTTTTCAGTTCCTGTGCTGAAAATTTGAGTCAAGCTTTTGCGTCATACTCATGATTGCAGACTTATAAACGACAAAAATATAATCCCCAACAGCCGTCTTACTTTGACCCCTTTGGCGAACACGCGGCAGGATTTTTTATTTTTCTTCGGTGACCTGTACTTAGCCGGTATTTTTTACCTGCCGGCTGAAAATTATGCTAACTGTTGGCCGTCATTTTTCCAGCTGGATTTTCCGAATCCAAGCTGACAATTTTCGCTGTATTTCTTACATTTTTGTCGTTTCTGTCTCATTGGCTACAGGAATCTTGTCACCTACGTGCACAATCAGTGTGACGTGACGACTGAGAGGAAATTGTCAGACGGTGACACCTGTCGAAAAGGACAAAAAGGTCAAATACGAAAATATCTTATGCGAAGGAGCAGGAATTTCTTATCCTCGTCAGCGATTTTTATGCCACGTGTACAAGAGTATACAAATAGTACAAAACTTGAGAGACTTTATGACAACTAAAAGGAACCGACAATTTTCTGACACGCGTTATCCGGCAAACGAAGCAGACACGTGGAAATATCTTTTCTTTTCTTTTCTGCACTGGACACACTTTTTAGTTTTTACGTTAACTGGCAAAATATCGGCGTACAGAAAAATCGGCGGCTCTTATTGAAAAGCAAAAAGTTAAAAAACGCCATATTTATTATTTAACCACAGAAAGCGACAATCCGTAACAGAGACGACAATTCTTGACAGCTGGAAATCTGCCGCTTTTAGCATTCATGAAGAAATAGTATGACACATCGCCGTAAAATACAAGTATTTCGTATTATACGCACTGAATCGAGTAAACCAAGTTAGGGTACGTCCCCATGTAATCGGTACTTTGGCAAAGTATTTTGGACGGTAGTATAGATTCTCCGTACTACTTTGAAGAGCGTCCCTATGTGCAAATATGAAATCGGAACTTTGAAATGTGACAGTTGTAGAGACTTCTAAACTTCCGACGATTAGTGACGCCAACAAAAACAGCGACAGTTGTAGACGTCTAGATTTTTGTGAAATCGTAGATGTTTAGGGTTTGGTGATATTGTGACGTCACGCTCACTTGTGACAACGTCGACGTCACTGATTCAATAACTTTCCGCCATGGTTTCCCGATTTCGCTTTTTCTACTTTTCTCATTCGATTTGCCATTAAATAAAAAAGTAAAAAAATTCAAAAAAAATATTTTTTAAAGATCTTTCATTTTGTACCAATATTGTCGTGTCTCATTCTAAAAAGTGTGAGATACAAGCGATAGTGTGAGAGGGAGAGAGGAGAGGCGCGACGACGAAAAATTATGCAAAGGACCCATGAATTCAAGTGGAAATTCGAGACCCCTGCAATTTTTTTTCCGTACATAGCGCGTGACGGGTACGGAGAAAATAGCGAGGACTCTCCCTCGTCCAAAAATTTTACAAATCGTGTGGCGCGTGCGTGGTTCGTTTTTCATTCGCTGTTTGGGCGGTATTTCACTAAAATCACCTCCTCGATGTGATTTTGGATGAAGTTTTTTTTTGGGCTGGATTCTCTTGCCCGGGGGTCGAAAAGGGGAAAACGCCAAAATGCATTCATATGACGACAAACACGCTGTACATCGAAATTATGAATTGACGAATACTTTAATTTGGTAAACGCAAATTTCTCATACGGTTAAAGTTTTTTTCCAAGTTCCCTGAATTTTAGGGCAAAATGACAGAGAAAAGTATGTACTTTAATACATGGGGACGTACCCTTAGATTCGAGTTTTACCCGACTAGTACGCACTTTACGTTTCGCCGAATTTAAAATACAGTACACCGCCAATCGCTATTAGCGTGTAAGTTTTTTTAGCGTATACGAATAATTAGCGTGGTTTACGCTAATTGGGAATTTGAAAATTTTCGAAGAAATCGTCTATTCTAAATAGGAATTAGGTTTTATTTTAAATAGTGTGGATAACTCTATTTGAGAATAAAAAAAAAAAAAACGGGACAGGATTAGCGTACACAACGCTAATAACGATTGGCGGTGTACATCGTCAATCGCTATTAGAGTAAAGGAATAAATAGCGTAAAAAAAAATTCAGTGTTATTATTTATTAACATTAATCGGGAATTTATTTTTTTTGAAAAAAAAAATATATATACTAATTAATCCCTGACTGCAATTTGGGTTGTCCTGAATAATAAATACCCGCCGCCCTTTCGATGTCTACAGTAGTATGTGTAGTCGTACAAAATCTGACAAACGTGATTTTTGTTGACGAGTTTGCATCTCTTTCTTCCAGTGCACATTCACATGTGTGCGCAATAATGTTAAGTGTCTTTTTATGCCTTTGTAATTCAAAAAGTACAGTTTCGTACGAAAATATCATGTCCGTACGACACACTATTTCCATCGCAGTGTACTTCCATTATTAACGCTAATTGAAAAAAAAACTAATTAGAATATTGGAAAAAATACAATTATGGATTGTATTTCAGGATTTTTTTTTTGAAAAAATGGCACCGAATTGGCGTTATATACTCTAATAGCGATTGACGGTGTAGCGGCTGAAATTTTTAAATACATACCGTACAGATTCAGAACTTTAAAGTGAAAACCCTAACTAGTGCCAGTTTCCGTGGACCATAATTTGGTCCCATATACGTTATAACTGAACCTTTGCCATCTGCGTATCTTTCGCTCGTGCAAAAACTAAATTCATTTTGCAAAAAACGTCAAAACTGGATTCTTAAAACTTTTTAGAGCGGAGCTTTTTACTCAACTTCATCAACTGTACGGAAAACATACAATAGGTTACGACAAAAGATGAACAACAGTACCTTCAACCGTGAATCGTAATTACTAATTAGAGTTCATATTATTTTCGTCTCTTAAAACAAAATTTCTCCGTACACACCTGTCGAATTGTGGATCTGACGGTTGCGATTGAAAGACAACATTCTCAGCTTACGAATGGCGGTTTTAAATTGAAAATTGGACAAATGTGTACGGAGAACTGATGTTTTCAGTGGCTAAAAATTTATCAACACTAATTACGATTCACGGTGTGTACTATTAAAATTTTCACACGTCGCCAAAGTCAAGTCCCTTTGGATAAGGTGACCTAAAAATCTTTGCCTAAAAAAAGTACGGTTTTTGCCTTCCTTCTAAAAGAAGTACGGATTTCACCTAACAAATTCAAATTGGAATACAAATTCAAATTGGAAAGGAATCTTTCAACTCCAATTTAGATTTCAAACTAGAAAAAAAATATAGAGTTCCCGCCATCTTCACAATTTTTTTTGTATCACATAAATATTTCAAATAGGAAAACATGCCTAAAAAAGCCCTTTGATGCTTATTTAAGCATGGCTCCTTAAGCTATGGTCTCATATGTAAGTTATCCTAAATGTGGTATAAAAAAACCCAAAAACCCTAAATCTACCCACGAGTATGTCTTTCATAAGGGGTGGTTTCAACCCTTTTGCCTTTCAACCAAAGTTATGATAATACTTGTAATTAATAAGTATTATTAATTATTATTATAACCATCACTTGTTCCACAAAGTATTGGCACTTCGACCATCCATGGAGCTATCAACCAATTGCAAAACTTTGAACTTGGGGGAAGCAACTAGAATCCCTAATAAAATTAGAAAGAGAAGGCATCGTCGACCAAAAAAAAGTTGTAACAAGTGATGTTTATAACAATGTTTATTTCAAAGAAACTTCTTATTTTTTGTTTTTTTTTCCTTTTTTCGTATTCCTCTCCCTTTTTGTCCTCTTCTTTTATAAGAAAAATCTTCGAGAGCAATAGAGTGCGGGAAAGAAAGAGAGGTAGAGAAAAAAGGCAAATTTTTAAGCGAGCGAGAAAGTAGAATTTTGAGAGAGGGAGAGGGCACATTACGAGAGCAAGAGAGAGAGGGAAAGAAAAAAGGTAGACGAAAAAGGTAGATTTTTGAAAGAGGAAGACGCCAAAATTATGAGAGGGAGAGGGCATATTTTTTAAAAAAGGAAAAGGCATATTTTGAAAGAAAGAGAGGGAGAGGGCAAATTTTTGAGAGAGCGAGAGGGCAAATTTTAGAGAGAGGGAGATGAAAAGGGCACTTTTTTGAGAGAGAGAGGACATATTTTTAAGAGAGGGAGAGGGAGACGACTAAAATTTGGGAGAGAGAGAGAGGGAGAAAGGAAATTATAAAAGAAAGAGGGCTTTTTTTTGAAAGAGGGAGAGGGGATATTTTTGAGAGAGGGAGAGGGGATATTTTTGAGAGAGGGAGAGGGATATGGAAGATTTTTGAAGTAGGGAGGGTAAATTTTAGAGAGAAAGAGAGGGCAATTTTTAGATAGAGGGAGAGAAAGAGGGCATAATTTTGAGAGAGGGAGAAGGGGGCAACACATTTTTGAGAGAGAATGCCGATATTTTTGAGAGAGAGTGAGTGCATAATTTTGCGAGAGGGAAAGAGAGATGCCACATTTTTGAAAGAGGGAGAGGCCAGATTTTAGAGGGAAAGAAAAAAAGAGGGAGACGGCAAAATTTTGAGAGAGCCAAATTTTTGAGAGCAAAAGAGAGAGAGAGTGGGGGAAAGAGGGAGAGGTAGCGGAAAAGGGTCGATATTAAAGGAAAGTTTTTCATCTCATTCTCACCTTTTGTTACTCTTTTTTTTCTTTCATTCTTTCTTCTCATTTTTCTTCTTCTCTTTTTCATTTTTTCTCTTTGTTTTTATTCACCTCCTTCCTCTTCTTCCTATTTTTTTTTAATCTTCTTTTCACCTTCTTCGCTTCACTTTTAACTCCCTCTTCTACTTCTTTAATCCCTTTCTTTTGTTTTTTTGTTTTTTTTCTCTGCTATTTCTTCCTCAACTTTATATTCTATTTTTTCTTCTATGTGCCTTTCCACATCTACCTCCACTTTTACCTTCATGTTATCTTCTTCTTCTTTTCCCACTTCCTCTTCCACTTTTTTTCCATTTCTTTTTTCACTTCCTTTTTTGCTTGAACTTCTACAACTTTTTCCACGTTTTTTTCCACTTCATCTTTCTTTTCCACTTATTGATCCATTTTGTCTCACCATTCCACCTCCACTTTTTCCTGGTATGCAATTCCTCCAACGCCTTCTTCTAGTTCTCCTTCTTCAACTTCTTCTCCTTCATTTCTATCGGCTTTTATCTTTTTTCATTTGTTTCGTGCGAAATGACGTTCGCACTAAACCTTAACAAGTTCAATGTTCATTCGTCCATATTTCAGTTAAATGGTTTCAGTATTATACAATAGTTTAAATAATTATCAAACCCTATACCTCCTAACAGACTTCTACGACACACTGGTTAGAGCTAACGGCTACGCCGCGCTCTGCCGGTCGGGGGTTCGAGTCCTGCCGGACTCAACCTTTTGTTAAGAGTGACTTAAGTCTTTAGTCCTTCCTATGGATCTGAGGCAGCCAGTCTTTAGTCCTTCCTATGGATCTGAGGCAGCCATGGTTCCATCGCTCTCTCTCTCCTTCAGTGACTACAACAAGTATGGGGGCAAGATAGAAGAGATGGAGGCAGGCTACCGACATTTTCTTTATCTCTTTCCGCTAATTATTTTAGACCTAGAAAATACCAAAAACTGCGTATTTCAACATAACTAACTCTTTCTTCACCTTCAACTGATACAGATTGTGAAGGGCAAGGAGTTCCTTTGACCAAGCCGACGAGGATCTGCTAAAATCTCAAGATCTATCGGGATTTCAGCCTTAGGAACCTTAGACCGGGTATGGAAACCAACTTCTGAGAAATGCCCACAGAATGGCTTTTTATGAGCCAACCCTATCCTGAATGGCTTTTTATGAGCCAACCCTATCCTGAGAGCAGTAGGAGACGACTTCTTTTTTTCCTCGGCCTGGGCCCTGGCGGCCTTGGCCAAAGATGGGAAATGCTCGAAAGTCAGGCTAGGGTGAGGTGGAGGAGCGCGTGCCCTAGATGGTTATTTAGCAGGAGAATCAAAGAGAAACGCCACTGGGACAGATTTGTCGGACATATGAGACCCTTCTTCTTGTGCGAGCGTTTCTTTCCTTCCTTGCTCTCCGGATCCGATATCTGGAGTTCCTTTCTCTCGGACTTCTCCCCCTCTTATGGAGTGATGGATACTGGAAGGTGGAACTGACTTGAAATGGAACCCTAACTCAGATCAATAAAGTAATGTACCAAAATCTAAAGCTCTTATCACCTCTAATTCAAGCAGACAGGTTGTTGTTTCAGTACTGTGCTTATGTGCCAAAAGTCTACCAATAGCTACTCAAACCTCTATTGTCTTGAAGTAACCAGTTTATCTTGCCAGCACCGAGAACCAAGAAGAACCACCAACAAGTACACAAATGGACTTCCACACAAAAATATAGGAAAATAAAAGAATATGCCGTTTGAGATTTAACAATATCACCTTGCCCCAATAAAGAGAATAAAAGATGAAATTATGAATTATTGCAAAGCAGGCTCAACCTATCCCGGAGATAAACGATGACCAAATAAGAGACCAAATCTCTCCCCAAAGGTATCGGAAACCGGTAAGTACCTCCTTCACCCCTCGGATTCCGCGGAACGGAATCGACAAGACTTTTCCTGGTTTCAAACAGCGAAAAGCTCAAATCGCCCAAAAGGAAAGATAATGCCAACTACCGAATCGAACTAAGATTTCCACAAGAGACAATTCAAACCAGAGATGGCAACAGAGTCACAAACAACAAGGCAAAAGTTCTCCAAAAGAAGGTTTGTTGGAATTTCTAGGGTTTTCTCAGGAGACAGTATTGAAACAACAACTTGTCTCCTTTGGCCCCAAGTGCCTTATACAACAATTTTTGTCCAGTTTCAGTTCCACAAGGTCAACGCAATGCACGTAGCCAATGAGCGGAGAGCAAAGGTTACCAGACTGAAATAAGACAAAAGAAGCTGAACTACACTCAGGGTAAAAAGTTATGCGCCCAACTGCGGCTAGATCTACCGTCGGAAGTTTAAATTGGATCCACTATTCTGAGCTAAGGTACTTAGATGATGCAGGAACACCAACCTTTGACCTAGAGTAGTTAATGGACCAAAAGTCAATTGGATCAGAACTAAATTCTTATTGACGTCTAACACCATAATCTAGATTACAATCCTAAAGGTTACGGGAGCCTCTACAATGTACCCCCTGTTGTCCATAGCCATTTTCAGCCATGGATTTACCCTCGGAAGCACCACAGACTACCCCAAAAACATCCTACTTTGAATCCACTCTGAATTCTACAGAATAAACAAAACAGGCTGAAACTATATGAACAGATATTTTTTAGGCCACTCAGTATCCCCAATTTTTTTCATATAATAATACCGAACAGACTTATCACATCCCCCAGTCAAAGTTGCAGAAAAACAGTCTGCCCGAACTTTGATAAATCGGGCCAACTTCACAATGAAGCCCCGAGCAAACCAGACATACATGAGGTTTGAAAATTTGCAAAATTATTAATAATACAAGGAGGAACACACATGAAAAGTTTTAGATAATTCTGCCGATAGATCTGAGAGCAATTCTCAGATGAAATTACAAAAAAATGACCAAAAACAGATTTGATACAAAAAATTACTAAGTTCAAAAATGACTAAGTCCTACAAATATACACTAGAGCTCACTACTGAATGTACGGAAGCATACCAGCCGTACGCATTCTACCAGCTACCTCTATTAATGTCAGTATACCTAAATAATTCGAGGTATATCAAAATGAGTAAATCTACATTATTAACAAATACACAAAAAGACAAGCCATTGTTGTTTCAAATATTTACAAGTACACACAATCTCACAAAATCGTATGATGAGTCATGCTACGTCACTCAACGAGATTCCTTGAATTTCTTCAACGAATCCGGGGCGTCGAAAAATAAACATTGTGTGATTGACGCGATTCCGCGTGGTCACAAAATCCAAATGAAATCCACGTGAGTCGTCATTTGATAGAGGTTTCATTCGTTAAAATTTTGAAATTTTTACGATTATGCATTATTTTTAGGGTTTTTTGAACTTTTCGTAAATTTCGTATACTTTTCGTGTACGGATGGAGTGTACGAATTTAATGAACGATTTTTTTTTTTAAAGTTAAAAGTACACCGTGAATCGCTGTTAGAGTTGAGAAATCGATACAGTTTCCCATGCTTTTAGGGTAGCCGCGAAAGTCTGTGTTCACATATAGTCTGTCTTCAATTTCCCCTAACGACGCCTTTATCTGACACTAATTTTGTACGTCTGTACAGAGTAATGAGCAGTTCTAGTACGGACTGACACATTTTCTCTCGTCTTTTTGGCTTGGAATCAAATCTAAGTACGCTTTTCCGTGCGACGCACTCAATTATCCCTTTCGACCATAGTTCAAAAGTAGTTGGGTTTTTTTGGTGGCCTTAACAGGCCGCTTTAGTGTAAGTTGTGTTACGAGCTTCCATGTGATCTTCTTAGATCGCTACTTTAGATCAGCGACGTCCGATCGTCAAATCACGGTTTAAATAAAAGTGCCTCAAACTCAGAAAACATTTTTTGTCCAAATGTTTTTCAAAATTTAGACATGACATTTAATTCCCTCATTTCGATCGATGTGCAACTCAACTCCTGTTATCTATTTTATTTCATTTTGCAGCCAATACAATATGGGTCTTAAGGTAGTATTGTAAAATTTACGTACAATAGGCATATTGTATGGGAAACTTTCACCTACTTTAAAACTACGCTTTCGACGTTTTTCTCTGACGACTAATTTTGTACGTCTGTACGAAATAATTAGCAGTTCTAGTACGGACTGACACATTTTTACATTGCACTATCTATAAATATTCGACATTAGAATAATTAACGCTAGTTAAAAAGTACCAATGTTGATGTAAACTTTTTTTTGAGTTAAATTTGATTAACTGCAATTTTTTTACATGCGCGTGATGGGCAATGAAAAAAATAGGGATTACTCTCCTTCGTGCTAATAAAAAAACCGTTACTTTAATACATGGGCACATACTCTAAGTTGTAGTAGTACTTTTGATGAAATTTTACGTATTATTATTTTATAATTAAGTCAAAGTCGGTCAACGCATTTTAAAAAATGTGAAATTTTGAATAATGCGCATATGCATTCTTTTTCAAAGTTTTTTACCGTGCGCATACTACGAATGAAACCTCTATGGTTTTTTCCGCCACAAAACATATTTTCTTCGTACACATTTGTCCTATTTTCACACGGAGACCTCCAATCGGACGGTAAGAATGTAGGCTCTCAATCGCAACCTTCAGATCCAAAATCGGACAGGTGTGTACGGATAAAAGATGTTTTAAGTGGCGAAAACATTGACACTAATACTCTAATAGCGATACACGGTGTAATGTTTCGTTACGCTTTCCTAGAAGCTATAGATACGACAAAAATACAGATTCGCATCAAATCGCAGCAGAATACCAGGATTCCACCTGCTGACTGGGATAGATGTGGACAAAAAGATATCTCATTCGGACAAAAGTAATCATATCGTATCTTTTTAGATACGCCAAAAGTGAAATGTCTGTACCTTCTACAGCATGTCCAAAACGGCCTCGAACAGGTTGCTAAAAACTGACGCCGTTCAAAAATAGAAGCCGGCAAAAACTGGGATTACTGTAGCTTGGTCGCTCCATGTCGTCTGAATATAATTTATAATTCCACACTAAATAGAGATCTTAATAGCCTTGACTATATAGGAGTATATTTGTCTCCGTCAGCGTTAAGGTGGTCTCACATGTATCAAAATAATAAGGAAGGCTTCGTCGTACCTTCGCCGAACAGCTTTAGATAGTGTGCACGCTTGGACACACGTGTGAACGATTCCAACATGAGTGAGCATTTTCGCTTTAGGAACTGAGTTGTCATCAAAGTGTGAGACCCGATTCGTCAAAGAACCTATTTTTCATCGAGGTGTGCTGCCCGATTTGTCATAAAAAAGCGTGCGAGCCACTTTGTTCCAAAAGCGTGCAACCCGATTGGTCGTCAACCGCGTGCGACCCAACTACCCTCAGTTGTATTGAGAGTAGTCAAGTGGAAAGGCAAAAGTGTTTTACACGCGCTCAAAGTATAGGGGAATCTACACTACACCGCGAATCGTAATTAGAGTAGACAACTCTAATTCGGTAGCTCGAAATTTCGACTCTATCACATGAAATAGAGTAAATGATTCTAATTTTTTCATTATTCTATTTAAGGTAAAGTTTAATTAGAGTTTTTAATTATAATATAGGTACGTTTTAAATAGTGTGGAGTACGGACGACCTCTGACCGTGCAATTGTACTTTATTAAGTAAGAAAGTACAAATAATGATTTAATACAGGTCGTTATCATGTACTTGCGTTTAAACAAACCGCGTAGTGCAAACGTAATAGTGACGATAAAATGTACGTTTTGCCAAATTCTGTACGAATACCTTATTTACAGTAGAGGATATTAGCGTGCCAAATAAGAGTACTTAAATAAATTAGAATAAACTTCATAGTTGAAACAACTCTATCACATAAATTAGCGTTCATTACTCTAATTATTTTGTATAGTTTTTGTACTCTATTTTTTTCATTACTCTAACTACGATTCGCGGTGTACTGTTGTGTATATTTAAATTTATTATTGCTACTATTACGATAACCTATATTATAGGTAATCGGACGGCGAAGAATCTCGATATATCGCTCCGGGACTAGCAAAGTCTCATCGCCGATAAATTGAGGGAGGGTGTATCACAATCTACAAGGGCTGGAGGTTGCCAAGGGGAAAGACTTTCACAATCCATTTCATACTTTGTAAATCGAAATTACGTAACTACGGTACGGACTTAGTACACAATTATACACATAACTTTTCATTGACCTATCGCACTAATGCACCATTAAAATTATCACAATAGTTGCCTTAACAATAAATTGAATCAATATATCGATTATCGATAGGATAAAGAAGGTACACATCAATTATCAATAAAAAACTATTTATACACGATAATAGGAGAACCGAAGAACAGTGTGATTTTAATGGGTCACTTTCTAGTAACAGAGAACAATGTTATTCAATAGTCTTAAACGTTATTCAAGTAAGGAAGGGATCTATTTTGACAAATTTAAATGTTTTACACAACTTAATTTTGTTGAAGGCCACAACCAAATTTGGTTTCGCGCCATGGTCATTAGAAGGCAATATGGTTATTAATAGGTGTTTTATATCGTCAGCCTCCTACCGATAACGGATATGTGCCTTCTTTTGACTTAATGATAACTGGCGTGTCGATAAGGAAGTTACCGCTATCAGTTACCAGTATATCTATCCAGTATGTCGATAAAAATTGTTTGCGACAACTCTGTATAGAGTACATACTATATTTTGGGACTTTTGTCCTACAAAGTCGGATTGCACCCCCCCTAATATATCGTCTATAATAATTTTTTGGTCTCGGAGTGATGTATCAAGGCCCTTTGCTATTGAGTAACCAAAAATGTCGTTCGTCAAAACCATCGCAATACAAAAATTTAGTTATCCACAAACAAAACCACCAATCTCTATTATTATACTTATCCGGTCGCGACTGTTTTTGGCCATAAATCACAAGCTGATGCTAACAACACTATTTAAGTATATCGATTATAACCTGTCACGTCCCCATTGCACTACATTAATGTTGTTAATCATAGTTTCGCACTAGCACTACTAAATTGTTACTGCTAATAACGATGGGTTGTGTAGTTAGTTGCTTGGTTTGGGCCTCAAACCGTTCCGAACCAAACGATAGTCGTTTCTCGCTAGTTTTGTCTTACTGATAAAGTTTTAAAGGTTTGAGATAAAGTTAAATACTTGTTTAACAATGACTGCTAAATCTTTCAAATATAACAGTAAAAAAAAATTTGGAATGAAGTGAAATATTACACGACAAAGGTTCCATTTGGCGTACCAAGGGAAGTTTTACTTGTTAGCGTCTTCTCGTGACCAAAGTTTTTTTAGGCGTGCAAACACCCATTTTTTATTTATTAATCATTGTTAAAAAAAAAACGTAACTTGTCAGCTTTAACATTTATGTATTACGCGTGTAGTCTCAATCACGCGAGATTTTTTATCGTAATTAAATTTAGCATTGTCATGTTGTACTAAACTTGGCATTTTAAAGATCATCAAACACAACTTAACCTTTCAGTTCAACTGTCTAAGTGTGTAAATGGTCACCTTTTGACATCCATCCTTCTTTCTCATGGTTTGCATTCGCGGGTATCCTCGTATTAGGGCGGCCAATTGGCTTAAGTAATTTCCTGTCTCATTTACTTAATTACGCTATTCAAACAGATTTGTCCCTTGCATACTACTTTTTCTCTTTTAACGAGGTGGTTCACACATCGCCTCTTATAACTTACCCGCATTTGCTCTCCCACCCTTACATTTGCGTCACCCGACCTTGATAGTCGCTTCATGGTCATCCTCCACACTATATTAGGTTGTGGGGCTTGTGATCACGAGTCCATGTATGCAGCTCTTATTTAGGCATCATCTCTTGTGTTTGCGGGGCGAAATGGGCATGGTATATATAACACGTGCGACACTTGCTACATACCTAGAGAGTTGGTGCTTTATTGCCTCCTTGCTTCTATCTATTTTTCTGGTCGAGGACACAGTTGTTCCTACTACCATCACCCCCCTTGTTTCAAACAAAGTTTTATCCTTTTAGCAGTTTCTTTTTGAGTCGGTTTATTCTATTCCTCCCTATTCTTCAACGGATACGTCTATTTTCTTCAACCTTATTGCGGGGTTTGTTACGCCTGTTGGAGACACAAATTATAACAAGGTTATTTACACAATCCGAGCTTCTCGAGGCACTTCCCTTTAATGGTTCAAGTGCTCGTTTTCTCTCTTGTCGCGGCCGTTTTTCGAGATTTGTGGTTATTTACACATATTTTTCCACTATAGGTTTCCCAATTGCGATTTTCCACCGGCCTCAAGTTCAAGCTTAGCTTCCCTCATTTAGTTTTACTCTCCTCTTTTGTTTGCTCATACAACTAGTGTCCTTCATATTGATGCCGCCCATTTTTTTTTTTGCCCCCACAGGGGAGAGATAATTTAGGGAGGGTGGGGTACTTTGTTCATTGGGAGGTTTCACATGTTTTTATATTTCAAGGTATTGATACGGTTTTGCCCTATGGTGATTGTCGTATTTTTGGTAACATTGTTTTAGGGAACCCTGCCTCGGCTATAGTTGGTTATCAAGTGGCTCAACATGTTAGATTAAATGCACATGAAGATATTAAACGATAAAAAAAACGAGTGTGATTATGCACACGGAAATGTTATGGATGACTTTATTCCGATTGTTGTGGAATTGTTGTGCGAGTCCTCCTTCTGGTGCAAGTCCTTATTGTGATACGAGTCATTATTGTAGTGCGAGTCTTTTTTATTTCCAGAGGTGCTTTTGTCGAGTTCCTCCGTAGTCGTCGTCGGCGTTTTTTTAAGGTGTGAGCCTATGGGAGCAAGTACTTCGATCCTTTCTTCTTTTTATTGTCAATGTTTGAATGTGGCTTCATAGGAAGTGTAGGCTTCTATCCTTATTCGATCTATTATTGGTGTTATGGACCGTCAACATGTTCCGAAACTCCCTTAACATGTTCTGCCGAGTCTAAGGGATATAATGGGATGTCAATGATCTTTACCCGCATGACAAAACATCATCACATGATTTTATCGAGGAAATACTCACAACGAAACAAAACCCTTAAAGAACCAAAATCTCATCAAACACTCGCGAGACGGGAACAATTGGATCTTATCAACAAACAACGTCAATCATAGATCATGTCACAAACCTTCAAAAAATTATGAATAAATGGAGAATATGGCAAAATTATACCGAGTTTTCTACCTTCAATTAGGCCACGAAGCGGCCACTAGCAAATATATTGACCTCAAACTCTTCCTACATTAATAGATAGCATTGATCTTAGGTTACCTTAGTTATTCGTCAAAGTTCCCATTCCGAAGTTTGCTCAAATTCAAATTATTCCTCAAACTACGGATGAGAGTTCATATGTGCGAAAATATTTGGACACGATGTTTGTGGTTGCCCTGTATTACAAGCATATTAGATTGTATGATAAACATATATAGTACAGGATAACCAAACATAACGTTTTCAAATTTACTCACTCATTAGTACTAGACATCGTCATAGATGATCCTAACTCTCCCCTTTACCCACCTCAAAAGATATCTAAGAGTCTTTATAGAGTCATTGCCCTCAAACGGTCTTTGCGGGACAAACATTCACATCCTCCAGCGAAACGTTCGCTTTCTCCAAACCCCTAAAGGCATTGAGACCACATGTTCAATGTGCTAAAACAATTAGAATCGCTATATATTGTTCAGCATACTGTACCCGAATTACCACAATTAGTACGTTCGTGGTACGCGTACTGTACGGGAAAACAAAGACATTGTTTCCGGTTGTTTTCACACATTAAACTTACAACCTGAACCACAATTCGTGTTATATTTATATTTGTCATTGACAAAATTTTGCTAGTTCTACCGCTACTTGCAAATCTAAAAGCGTTAGCAGCTAAACCATGACATCAACATTTTCCTTCCCTCCATTATTATTACGTCTACTGGAAAAAAATCATTATCAACATTTTATTATTGTCTAGATTGACTCGGAGATGGAGATAGAGAGAGCTGCTGAAGTGAAGGCAGAAACTGACAAAATAGCTGAGAGGTTAAGTAATGAGATCTGTGAGGTGGAGAGCTGAAGGTAAGGGCAGAAAGGAGCATGAAGTACACCGTGTATCGCTCTGTGTTAATGTAATTTTTGCCAATTAAAACATATTTTCTCCGTGCACTCGCCCTATTTTTGATTGGAGCCCGGCAATTGGTAGCTGAGGGTCTTCCCTTTCCATAGCATCTGTCAGATTAACAATCCACAATGTGCACGGAGAAAAGACGCTTCAAGTGGCGAACAAAAATTTAGCACGGTGTAGTGTGCTGAAGTAGTAAAAAATGAAAAAGGAGGTAGAGGGTGGGCATTGTGAAAGAAGCAATTAAATGGAGACTAAATAAAATTTGTTTATATTAGACCACCATCGAAGTACAACATACCATAGCTGATTAGTACAGTGGGTCCCACTTGTTGTTGATGGAGGTTTCCCTGGATCTACTACAAATTTTGCACTTTCACTATCTGCTTTCATCAGCGCGTTTCAAGCAAAATGCACAATGCTGCACCAAACAAATGCAGAATGACTGGACGAGGAATCTGCATCAGATCACTAATAGCGTTAACAACCATAAGACGCCGTTTTACTTGTGCAATAAATGGAATATTCCCACAGAAGAACGTTGACAACAGCAGTAATATTTAACACTTATGAATGGAAAAATCATAAAATAACTTGTCTACATAGCAAAGTTGCATCACCACTTAACATTGCAATATTTCACATATTGTAATGTGCAAAAGAGCATGCTCTTACTATCCCAATACATTTGAAAACAGAAGCATGACCGACATTGAAAAATCATCATAACGTTTCACATATTGCTTGTGATCTGAGACAACACCATTGCATGATCACTGTTCCATCACCACACAAGCAGGCAGACGACTTTTAACACTGCAATTAAAAAGCCAATTAAAACTGCGAAACATCAATCTGGCAAAAGCGCTTTTCTCAACATTTCAACAAAAATAATTAAAGAAACTACATTTAAGATATGCATACGCTCTGAACATGCCATACACATTCTCTGTTACTAAATCGCGCTCAAATGCTAGTTCAGGAAGCTTGGCAGCATACAGGATAGAATAAACGATTCCAGCATGACTCATAAGAAACAGTTTCTTTACGATAGCAAACCACTGCAGGAAATGGGAGCACACAACGGACAACATTTTAAGAGAATATGTCATTTACAACAAACCACATTTGTCAAAGAAAGAAAGTATTTTTGTCTTAAGAACAGTGGTCAAATCGTCAGATTTCAAATCAAGTGTACAAGGGACAAATATTCGTGACTACAGAGTCTCAAGACAGATCTCCATCAGTAGCCAAATTATCAATAGGCGCTGTAATAGATAACGACGACCTTCAACAGGGGGGCACATATCGGCCAAAAAAGAGGCTGCAGCACATTTTCTGCAGCCGCTACAAAGCACATTTTCTCCAAGCTGACCTATGGCTTTTTGCCGTCAAAGGAAATTTCTAAAATCTATCAGCAGAATCATAGCCGAAACAATAAAAAAAATAAACAAAAACAAAACCTAAATCTATGCTGGTGCTGCGTTCTGTGCATATTCAAAACTGGCGGCCAACCTATCTAGCTGACCCTTAACACTCATGTCAATCTCACTAGATCCATCCTTTCCGTACTTGACAATGAATCCGGCAATGAGTTCAGCGTCAACAATATTCTTCAGCTTGATATTCTTCGCTCCTGTCATGCTCTGTAATTTCTTTGCAATCAAAGCTTGCTGCGAGTTTTCAAGCTTCACTGCTGACGTCACCACAGCGACCTGTGTGTCAGTCTCATCACAGTAAAGTTCCTCAAACTCCAAAGCAATCTGTTGCAGGATGCTCATCCTTCTCTTGTCAACCAAGAGGTTCAAGAAGTTGAGGGTCTGAGGGTTGAACTTTCCGTCTGTCGCGAGGGTCTTCAATATGCTTTTCTTGCTTTCGTCAGCCATGACAGGATTTGCGAGGAAGTCACTGAGTTCCTTGTTGTTCAAAAGGCTTGAAATAGCTTCAATGTCGTTGTGAATGGCCTCAAGCTTTCCGGTTCCTTTTCCGAGCTCAATCAAAGCAGCAGCATATCCAGCAGCAGCTGTGGATGCCTTCATGACAACCACACCTTTGCTTCCTGCTCTCTTGCTGACAGCAGAAGGTACTTTTGCACTCAAAGCATTGAAACTCAGCTCTGAGCTGGACAAATATCCGACACGTTGCGCCTTAACAGCAGCTACACGTGTAACATTGTTAACCTTCAAGCTGCTCTCTACAGCTACAGAAGCTCCATTAAGAGCTGCTCCTCGGACTGAAACTGATTGAGCAAGAGCCTGCATGGCTGCTAGGAGTGAGGAGGAAAAAGGAACGAAGGAGAAATGAGGTAAAATGAAGCTGTACAGATGCAGAAACAGAAGAGCAGGTTACAAAGAAAGAAAGCGAAACGAAGGCAAGGTCTTCTGAACGGGTGACGCCGCAAGGGGACAGGAAGGGGTCAGGCTTAACCGTTGGATGGCGATCGGACGGCGTATAATCCAATTCTGGCGAAGTTATGCTATCTGGAATCCTTATCTTGGAAAGAGAAACCAGCCGAAACGAGTGGTGCCTCGCACAGAATCGCACGTGTGTTAAGACACGTGGAGCAGGTTTCAGTGGTTGCTGGAGGGGAACCCGGGTGTTCACACGGATCCAAAGGAATGCTTAATGTGGAATAGTGGATGTGATAGGCAGGAACATTTGCCGTACAATTAACGGACAAATTCGGGAACACATGTGACAAGAATGGTGCTAACTTGTTAAAAGGGAGGTACGACTTTTAGCGCAGTCCAAGGCTTTTAGTTTACATTTTTTTTTTTTTCCCGTTTTCAAACTTTTTTTTGTCTGTTTTTGTTCAATGACCAATCAAATACATCATATTTTGACTGGAGACTGTTCGACAGTATCCTGCAGGAGAAGAAATTCAAATTTTCCGCACCGCAACCGTACCGTGCGAAGTCTGTCGTCGGGCTGCCTATTCAAAACTTTCAAAGTTTGTTTGGCGATTGGCGATTCTCAAACCACAAATTATTGCCGTGTGAACAAATGCCGTACGAATGCCATGTAATGAACATAAAACGATGTTGCGCCTCGACATCTGAACCAGTGAAATAAAAGTACGAAAGCTAAATTGGTAAAATTCGTACAGTAAAGTACTGCTGAAAAGTACGAACTTGCCGTTTTTATGGTACGGGTAACTCGTTATACTGCAAATCCGCGAAACACGACAGACAACAATTTGTGAAAAATGTACGAATAACAAAAGGAGCGTTTTATTAAACGTCACGTTCCAGTTTTAGCTTTATTATATTAACATGTCGAACCTAGGTCGTTCGATGGAACACGTGGATGACTCGGAATTAGAAAGCAAAACTGATTATTCCTCGTGGATATGGAATCTCTTTTGTTGATTTTTTGCCACATGGATGAGTAGAATGACAACAACATGAGGAATCAAGAGCCATTCATTTGATTTTTCATTTTTGCCATACTTCAAACTGACTTCGTACTCAAAGTCATATTTAATGTACTCACGACAAAATGTAGTACTTTAAGAATTAAGACTCTCCATACGATCGTATTTTTGTTTCAAGATCTGAACGATAATCGATGCGAGTGCAGTAATATCGACAAGGCCGAAATATTAAGTCAATCTGGCGGTTCAATATACATTGTCAAACATCAACCTCTTACCGAAATATATTTATGCCATTCATCACAGGTCGCAAAAGTCAAAATTTTAGATAACCGAAACCGACCGTTTTTCTTTTTCAAAATCTTACCCGACGCCCGACCGGGTTGTGTCACGCTCCAAAATTGTTAACCGTTACCCGAAACGCGTTTACGAAAATAAAAGTTAACCGAAACTCGAGTTCTCGCGACTACCCGTATCTGTCAATACCCGAATAAGTACAAAATTAATGTTACATTTCCCCTTATACCTTCCACGATACCGAGAGTACAAAGTACAATAATGTTAAATAGGATAGACAGTACAAAACTTTCATTTTTTTTTTCGTTTTTTGCTTACTCGATCGTAACCGATTTTCTTTTTTTTTATGTGAATCAACCGCCCGAACCCGCCCGACCCCCCAAATTTGGCACCCGAGTCCGTTCTGGATCTCACGCGGGCGGTTGGTTAACGGTCGGTTACGGTTTTGGTTAACCGTTTGCGACCTTTGCAACTGTAGGACTGTCTTTGCTGATGTACAACGACGACAATGACGACATGCTGAAAAGTACGAACTTGTTGTTTTTATGGTAACTCGTAGTGCAAATCCGAGAAACACGACAGAACAATTTGCAAAATATGTACGAATAACAAAAGGAGCGTTTTATTAAACGTCACGTTCCAGTTTTAGCTTTTTGATATTGCTACGTCGAAACTAGGTCGTTCGATGGAACACGCGGAAGTGGAAACTGAAAAATGATTATTGCGCTTGGGTTTCGAATCTCTTTTGCTGATTTTTTAGTAATGTAGATGTCAGCAACACGAGGAATCAATAACCATTCATTTGATTATTGCCATACTACAAAGTTCAAACTAACTTCGTATTTCGTACTCAAGTCACATTTAATGTACTCACGGCAAAATTTAGTACTTTAAGACGCTGCATACGATCGTATTTTTGTTTTATGATTTGAACGATAATTGATATAAGTGCAGTCATATCGACAAGGCCGAAATAATTAGTCAATCTGGCGGTTCAATATACGTTGTCAAACATCGACCTCGTACCGAAACAAATTTATGCCATTCATTCATAGCCTATTCCCACCGTAAAAAAAATCACTTCCGCAACAGACGGGCGTTCGAATAATGTACGGCTGTCCGAACACCTATTTTGTTGTTCTCGGAAGTTATCAGAAAACCGTACAATTAAACTTCCTCAAAATATTCGAGGATATTGAAGTCGGGTTAAGGTTGCGTCTTTCTTTGAAACAGGCCAACGGTAAACCTAAAAGCTGACGAAGCAAAAACAACATCCGAAAGGCTACTTCATTGTTTTCGCTCGAAAAAATTGTCTAACTTTTGAACTACCGTCGTCGTCCTTCGAATAGCGAACGTCATAGCGTGTGACGTGTCACAAGATACTTTCAATCGGAGTTATATGCCAAAACTTTGGTGTGAACAAGACCCGTTTTCTAATGAGTTATGGGAAAATCATCGGAATGGGCAAAATTTTACAAATTCGCCGGTGGGAATAGGCTATCAGTTCAGGGGACTCTGCTCAACGGTCGCAAACGGTTAACCGATACCGTAATCGACGGTTAACCGACCGCCCACTCGGGTTCGTAACAGATTCGGGTGTCAAATTTGGGGGGTTAGGCGGATCAGGGCGGGTGCTTCACGAAAAAAAAAAAACCCGTTTCGGTCGGGTAAGGAAAAAACGAACAAATTTGAAGGTTTGTACTGTCCATACTATCTAACATTATTGTACTTTGTACTCTTAGTGTCGTGGAAGTACGTGACACAATTTTGTACTTTTTGGAGAACGGGTGGGTACGGGTAGTCGCGAGAAATCGAGTTTTGGTTAACTTTTATTTTTGTAAGCGCATTTCGGGTAGCTATTGACAATTTGGGAGCGTGACATAACCCTGTCGGGCGTCGGGTACTCAGACTTTGAAAAAAAAAACGGTCGGTTTCGATTATCTAAAATTTTGACTGTTGTGACCTCTGACTATGCTTCCTGGTAAAAAAATTAAGCATTTTCTATTGAGCCGATGTCCCGATGCATAGCGGTGAATAACCGATGCGATGTGCCAATACAGAAAAAGTTGTTTGATCCAATTCCAATATGCCATACCGATGTGCATCGCCACCTCCCGATGTGGATACTGTACCAATTCGATGAATATGTTTCGATTTCAACCTCGATATCAAGCCGGTGCAATCGCGATTTCGCAATATCTATCCCGAAAATTTGGAAGTTTTGCATACTACGTACGGTAGCCCGTTTGTCACCTGGCACAAGCGTCATATCTCCGTCAGCATAGGCTTGAGGAAGCTGTGGGAAATTCGCTGAAACTTCACGAGCTGATAATATGCCACAGCTGCAGGACTGTCTTTGCTGATGTACAATGACGACATTTACAGCGACCGTCTGCTTTTTATCCACAGTCCAGTTATTTTTCTGTACGGATATTTACATGTGAAAGTCTTGTAAATAGTCTGCATGACTTAACTGTCGAGGCTCACTGAGGCAATCCAGCACCAGACTGAACATTACTGCATCATGTAACGTACATGTGCGAGAAAAGATTCCAAATCTCGGATGGCGCTTATGATTTGCTGATCCATGTGTCTGACACAGTTTTGAATAAGGACATTACATTAAACTGCATTACGTTACGGTACAGCACAGAACTGCGAGATACGCAACTTTTGAACTACAAGTGCTTCAGTTCTCTTTATCCAGCTTTTATCCAGCTCGAAGTACAGATTTACAGCTGCTATGCAGCGGCTGCGACGTTCCGTTCTGTTTAGTGATGACGTACGCACAGCATGACATGACGCATGGAAACGTAGCGTGACATGACATGACGTGACTTGTTTTCCCTCACTCTTATTTCAAGCTGAAAAATAGCGTGAAAGTACAACCGTGAATCGTAATTAGCGTTAATAATTTTTTCTCCACTGAAAACAATCTTTTCTCCACTGAAAACAATCTTTTCTCCACTGAAAACAATCTTTTTCTCCGTACACATTTGTCCAATTTTCAATTTAAGACCGCCATTCGTAAGCTGAGAATAGTACCTTTCAATCGCAACCGTCAGATCCACAATCGGACAGGTGTGTACGGATAAAAGTTGTTTTAAGAGACGAAAAAAACATTAACACTAATTACGATTCACAGTGCCAGTATTGCTGAGGAAAGAAATCACCAAAGAATGTCAGCATTCATGGCTACTGCTTGTAGCCATGAAATCTGACCTTCGAGGAAAAGTATCGGAAGCTTCGCTAGAGAAACCCTACTTTTACACAAACTTCCTCTGACTTATTCTATTCATTTTAATTATCATTTATAACTCTCCGACTTTAATTAAAACTACAAATCAATCCACTGAACACTGCAGTACAATACTGCAATTGCACAATTTCCTCATGTAAGAAAATCCTCTCAAAATGGCTCCTTCCTCCTCTCCTCTCCCTCTCTCTCTCCCTCTCTCCCTCCCTCTCTCTCTCCCTCTCTCCCTTCCTTTCCTCTCACCTTACAGGCAAAACTCATCCGAACCTTTTATAAACTCCTTCTGCTCTCCTCAATTCAATGGCTCCTGGGCCTCCCTCCCTAATGAACTTGGAGCTTTCACTCCTTGTTTCATCGATATTATCATTTTAGGTTCAGCTCATTTAGCATTACTGGCGTTATCTTTGGCTCGTCTCCATGTGCTTTACAGTTGCCCGTTAGAACTGCAGATGAAGCTACATGGAATCCGTAAATTTGTACAAGTTACTGCTTCCGTACTAGCAGCAGGATGTGCTGTGGTTCCTCTCATGCAGTTAAGCGCTCGAGAATCTTTCGATATCGTCTCCGGGAACGAACCATTGGCTCCGTTCGAGGTAATTTTTTTTGAAACAATCTCATTTTTATGTGCAATGCATATTTGTGATGAAATGCCATGTATTTCGAAATGTTTTTTTTGATTTTTTTCCCGCGGATCTTTTGATATTGCCTGCGGGAACATACCATTGGTCCCTTTCGCGGTAAACAATAATTGAAACATTCTCACTTTTGTGTTCAATGCCTCATTTGTGGTGAAATGCCTTATAATTTGAACTGTCGCATTATTCTGCTTGCAAATCTTTTGATATCGTCTCCGCGAACAAACTATTGGTTCCTACGGAGGTAATTTTTTTTTAAGCATTCTCACTTTAGTGTAAAATGCCTCATTAAATGTGGTGAAATGGCACCTCACGAATCTTTTGATATTGTCTACTGGAACAAGCCATTGGTCCTTTTTAAGGTAAAATAAAGTCTTGAATTCCTCAGTTTTTATGTTGAAATGATCCATTATTGTTGTAGAATCCCTCATTTTTTGAAACGCCTCATTTTTCTCATTTTTGTGGTAGAGTTGTCTCCTTTTTCTGTTTAATTGCCTCAGTTTTCTCATGGAATGCCTTGTTAAACACCTCATTTCCGTACTTACATATACATATTCAATCCTCTATAAGCTTCCCAGTGCATCATTTATTTTTATTTCAGTTTTAGTTATCATTTTTTTTCAAAGTTTCGGTCGTTTAGTGGCGACTGATTTACTTTTATGGCATTGGTAGAATCTGGAGGAGGTTGTCGCATTCTCAAATTTTTGAGAAACTTTCAATTTCTTTAAGAAACTTTTTCATTCATTCTCTAAACGATTTTCCAGTAGCCACATTTTGGCATTTGAAAATATGTTTTTGCAGATTGTAAAGTAATCGAGTGAAATTTTAGTAATTTTTTTGTTTTTTTCGACTTCTAGTCTTCGAGGATCTCAAATCTGGTCTATGAGCTTTGAGCTTCCGATTGTCGTTTGTAATTTCTGAAAGGAATTTTGGAATGTTGTTTTTTTTATTTTTGAAAGAGTTTTACTTATATCTTTCAAAGTTTTTGAGGTGAAAATAATGGGAAAAAAACTAGAGTATTGGTGATGTCTCAACTTGAAAATTTGTGTAATTCGCTAAGAAAATATGCTATTAGTCGAAAAAATTACTCAATTTGCCGAGTTCTTTTTGTATTTTGTTTAAAAACGACGCAATCTCCCCCACAAAAAGTGTAATTTGTTGAAAAAATTTGTGGTTTTTTGTTATTTTGACAGATTGTTTCTCTCATTCTTTTCGCAATCTCATGGTTTTCGGCTTCTTTTGCATTATTTCGAGAAGTTCGTTATACCACTCCAAAACAAGTTTGGTATATTCGATTTCCATTGGTTTTCGTACTTGTGGGACAACTTGCGAAATTGCAATTTATTTTTGTATTGAAGGAAAATCTTAACTCGTAAGGATTTTTTCGCCTCTTAAATCTCTCGTGACTCTTTCTCTCTCTCTCTCTCTCCCTCTCTCTCTCTCTTGTTTTTTTTTGTTTTTTTTCTTGTAAAGTTCTTATCCGTTTTTGGTACTTTAGAAGCAAGTCGAAAATTTGTTGAAAGTTTTCCGATTTGTATTTGTAAAAATTGTGTTTTTGAATAAAGTTAAGGTTTTTAAAATTTGTTAATATGCTTTTAGAGGTTGTAAAGTACTTTCTTTTTTTCAGCTATATTCACTTATAAAGTACACATTGTAGAATATTTTTGAAATTACAAAAATATTTTTAGTTTATCATAATTTGTTTTGTTTTTTGGAACTTTCTAGTTAGTCATTAAAAATTTCTGCAAATTTCTTTAGGAAAATTTAAATTTTTGAAAATCTTCC
>JBBHKE010002386.1:69030-71530 GCA_037447655.1 Zygnema cylindricum | reverse complement strand
CCCTCTTTTGCCCTTGCCCTCTCTCTCTCTCTCGCTCCTTCACTCCCTCTCTCCCTCTCCTTTCTCAGGTGGCTTCTGTTTTCCGAAAATCTCTCCTTCTCCCTCATCGTGGGAGGCAAAATTTCAGCAGTGGGAGAATAGTGAATATAATGACATCCGATTTTATTCTGTGAATTTTCCCTCTCTCGCCCTCTCCCTCTTTTTCTTCCCCTTCTTTACCTCTCTCCCTCTCCGTCTTCCTCTCCCTTCTCAGGTGGCTTCTGTTTTCCGAAAATCTCTCCTTCTGTCTCATTGTGGGAGGCAAAGACGATGAGACAAAGTCTTGGGAGGATAGTGAATATGATGACATCCAAACTTATTCTCCCAATTTCCCCCCTCTCTCTCCCCCTCCCTCTCCCTTCTCAGGTGGCTTCTGTTTTCCGAAAATCTCTCCTTCTCTCTCATCGTGGGAGGCAAAATTTCAGCAGTGGGAGGATAGTGAATATGATGACAAGTGATACGGAAACTTTGCAAACTATTTGCCAACAACTCCATAATTTGTGGTCAGCCCCTCTCCGTATTTTAGTGTGTATGTTACTTCTTTACAAACAACTGGGAGTCGCTTCGATTGTGGGACTCGGAGTACTTTTACTTCTTATTCCTGTTCAGGTAAAAATTAAAGTAAAAGAAGAAACAAAAAATGAACAATTTTCAGTTTTTTTAGAGAAATAACATTGTTGTAAATGTCTCTGGAAATTGGTGTGTATGTTACTTTTTATATACAGCCGGAAATTGGTTTGGTCATAAGTCTCAGAGTACTTTTACTTCTTTTTCCTATGCGAAGCAGTTTTTTTCACATAATTAAAAAAAAAAAAAAACTATTTTTTCTTTTTTGGGAATCTCTCTATTTTAGTTTATGAAACAATAGCGAATCTTTTCAGTCGTGGATGACGGAGTACTTTGCTTCTTATTCCTGTCCAGGTAGAGAAGAAAAAGAAAAGAGGGAGGGGTAAGGACTTTCTTTTTTCTGGGGGATTCTTGAAGATTTTCTCGAAGTTTCTGTATTTTAGTGTGTATGCTACTTCTTTATAAACAATTGGGAATTGCGTCCGTTGTCGGTCTCGAAGTAATTTTCCTTCTTCTTGTTCACATAATAACAAAATAACCAAAGAAAAAAATTAACCTCTCTATTTTTGGAATATACACTTCGGTAACAATATCTCCAGTTTCCGCAGTGTGGATATTACTTCTTAATCATCATTCTTTTTCCTGGGGAATAATTTCTGTAAGAATCATTTTTGTCTCGGAATTTTGAAGTTTCAGAGAGAGGGAGGAGAGAAGTGAGGGAGAAGAGAGAGGGATAAAGGGTGCTGAGGGAGGAGGGAGGACGGTGGAGAGTGGTGAGGAAGGAGGGTGAGAAGTGAGAGGTAGTGAGGGAGAAAAGAGAGGGGAAGAGAGAGAGGTCTGTTTGTTTACTCGTGGTTTTGGAGGATTGTTCACAACTTGTAAGTGTTTGTAACTAAGAGGCTGAAAGAGAGATAGGAAAAAGTGGGCAGTGATCGGACGTCATGAAGAAAAAGTCTTATCAGAAGGAGAGAGAGAGGTTCAACTGTAAAAGACACAGATAATTGTTTTCTCTAAATTCGGTTATGTTTCGTATGAGGTTTTGTTTTGAACCTTATTTTAGGCTTTTATAATGGGCAACCGATAACGTTTGGAAGAAAGAGAGAAATAGTTTTAGATGTTTATGTTTCTTACTGTTTTCTTTTCTTTTTTCTATCTTATTTCAGGCTTTTATTATGAATAATCAACAACGATTGGTAAAACAGAGTCTTCAAAAAGCTGACAAAAGAATCGAGCTCATGAATGAAGTCTTATCCTCTATGGATACAGTGAAGTAGGTTTTATTCAATAAGTTTTATTCAAAAACATATGTATTACACAAACTTTTATTCAAAGCATATGTATTACAAAAAGTTAATTCAAAGCATATGTATCACAAAAAGTTTTATTCAAAGCATATGTATTACAAAATGTTAATTTTGTTCAAAACATGCAGATTGCAAAATGATAAGTTTGGTTGAACATATAAAACTTTCGAAATACCAATTGCAAAATGCAATATTGAGTGCTTCTTATCTGTATTATATATATGCTGATTACTATCAATAATTAACAGTTATCAATTCTGCTATATAATCTTAAAATTTTTAAACATACAAAACCTACTTTGAATCATAAATTATCAAAACAACAAAAACAAGTTTAAATTGTAAAACATTAAGTATTTAAAGTCTACTAGCAATTTGAAAAATTTTAAATTCTAATACATCACTAAACATACTAAACTTACTGTATAAAGCTTTAACTTCTAACTCTTAAAATGTAAAACACACAAGACTTATATTATAATCTAGCGTTCATTTATCTCATTTATTTAAAGAAGATGAAACTTTTTGTTTTTGCACGCATTCTAATATATCGTCTTAACTATTGACAATTAATAACTATCATTAGTCGT
>JBBHKE010002386.1:30286-63625 GCA_037447655.1 Zygnema cylindricum | reverse complement strand
CCAATACTGGGATAGAGAGAGAGAGAGTGGGAGGGGGGGGAGAGGGGGAGAGGGAGAGAGGGGGAGAGGGGGAGAGGGGGAGAGATTGTAGTAATTTCCGTTTCTATCTTTGCGTGGGAGGAGTTTAAGAGGCCATCAGTTATTCTGGAACCTGTAACAAAAAAAGTAACTGATCACAAAAAAATGACAGAAAGTATACTGGAAAAACCACAAAAAACTATTCTAAAAACTTTTCATTTTAGTGTCATATCATAATTGAATTTGTGTGAAAAATCGTCTGGTTGATTCGATCCAATTTGTATCCATATATTTACTTCTCCTTATTTACCTGTGGTTTTACTTCTGTTAAATTTGTGTGAAAAATTATAGGGTCGATTCGATTCAATTTGGACCCATTTGAGGAGCATTCGGATTTTGATATATGGGAAGCTCTTGAGAGAGCACATTTACACGAAGTTGTTCGAAGACTACCACTTGGGCTTGAAACTGAGGTGGGAAACTCTTAGGAATATTAAGAGAGGGGAGAGGAGAGGAGAGAGGAGAGAGGAGAGAGTAGAGAGGAGGTGGGAAACTCTTAGGAATCGTAAGAAACTTCATTTTATAATGTCTAAGATCCTTAAGAATCTTAAGAATTGTGGAAAGAATGACTAAAGTTTCAAGAAACATGTGGTTATAATGGTTAAGAGTTTAAGAAACTTAAGAAATTTGTGGCTGTAATGTAGAAGCACTTAAGAATATTGAGAAACTTGCGGTTAGGTTACTGTGTTGTCTATGGTTTTTAGAGAAGTTGTGGTTATAATGTCTGAGGTTTTTCAGAAATTTGTGATTTACAATAAGGAACTTAGAATGTCTACAACTTTTAAGAATCCTAATGAACTTGTGCTTGTAATGTTTCCGACTCATAAGAGACTGGTAAAACTTTAATGCTCTATTTACCTCGTGGTATTTTCTATGGATCGTAATTTAAAGCTCTTTAGAAGTAGAGTTGAAATTTAAAAATTCTATGTGCAGTTCCCACTTTAGTTGTATAGACTGAATGGAAATTAAAAATCATTTTGTCAGTTCAAAGTGCTAACTAGAGTTAGGTCCCATAATTCCCCGAGTAAATGCTGTGTAAACCTTAGGAAATAAACCTCGAAAATTCTTTCTAAACCTTACAAAATCATAAATGTTGTGAAACACACAAGTAACAGGAGGTGGCGATAATTAATGCTTTATAAGCCACAAAAGTGCTAATAAAAGGGTGTTAAATCCCATACTTCACCAAATAAATGCTTTCTAAACCTTGAAAATAACCTCAGAAAAGATAAATGCCAAAAATCCTTTCCAAACCTTACAAACTCACAAATTTAAAAGTTTTAAATCCCATGTTTCTCCAAACAACCACTTCCTACAACCGCAGAAAATAAAGCCCACAAAACAAAAAATCAAAATCTTTCAAGATCTTTTTAAAAACCTTACAAAATCTTTGTACAAACTTCACAATTTTTTTTTAAAAACCTTACAAAATCATGATTGTTGCGGAAACAAACATACAGGTAACCGAAGGTGGCGATAATTTTTCTGTCGGTCAAAGGCAATTAATAAGTTTAGCTCGAGCTCTTTTACGAAGATCGAAAATTCTAGTTTTGGACGAAGCCACAGCTGCAGTGGATGTGGGGACCGATGCGTTAATTCAAAAAACGATTCGAGAAGAGTTTAAGGATTGTACGATGTTAATTATTGCACATCGACTGAATACAATTATCGATTCTGATCGTATTCTTGTCATGGATGCTGGTTTGGTAAGTTTGTGTTTTTCTCTCTCTCTCTCTCTGATTATTTCTCTGGATGTCTCCTTTTTGGGATCTCGATCTTGATCTCTCTCTCTTTTTTCCTCTTCTCGTACTGTCTATACGTTCCACCCTCTCACACCGTGTCCCTCTTTCTCGCAGTCTCTCTCTCTGTACCTCTCTCTTGCACCCTCTCTTCTCTCTTGCTCTCTCTCTTCTCTCTTGCTCTCTCTCTCTGTTCCGCTCTCATACTTTGTCTCTCTCTCACCTCATTCTATTTATTGCTTCTCTCGTCACTCTCTCGCACTTTCCCCATGTTCCTCTCACTCTCCCTCCCCCTTTCTCTCTCTCTCCCCTTCTCTCTCACACACACTCTCTCACACACACACACTCTCTCTCACACACACACTTGTTTCTTTTACAGTTCTTCTTTGTTGTGCTTGTGTTTCATTATCACTCGTGTTCTATGTGTCAGTAATAGTTCCAAATTTTGAAATATGTCGTTCTGGACATAAAAATTGTAAAATATGAAACATAAGGTATAAAATTTATTTTATAAGTTATGAGAGAGTGTTTTTTTGTGATCAGGTTTGGGACCCAAAGTATGAAATAAACTCTGTTTTTAACATAGAAATCATGAGACGATTCTGAAAAACAAATGCATGATTGTTTTTTCTTTTTTTTATGAAAGTTATGTTTTTTTTTTTATAAGATCGTGGGACATAAAATATGGGAAAAGTGCTGCTTTGAACCAAAAAAAAATCATGAGATGATTTTGAGAAAGCATGATGTGAATCATTGGAGTCAAATGGAACCGGTTGGAATCGAATGGATTCAAATGGAGTTGAATTGTGTCTTGTGGAGTTCTTCATATTCTTGTCTTTTTGAATGGAGACAAATGGAGTTGAGTCGAATGGAAAATGGAGCCAAATGACGTCTTATGCAGTCGAATGGAGTCAAATGGAGTTGAACGGAGTCGAATGAAGGGCAATGGAGCCAAATGGAGTGGAATGGAGTGGAAGGGAGACTTATGGAGTTGAACGGAGTCAAATGAAGGTCAATGGAGTCAAATGGAGTTGAATGGAGTATTATGGAGTTTAATGAAGGTCAATGGAGTCAAATGTGGAAATGGAGTGGAATGGAGTCATATGGAGTCAAATGGTGTTAAGTGGAGTTGAGTGGAGTCGAATGGATAAAACATGATATAAATAAAAATTACACATTTTTTTTGTATGATTTCTACTTGACATGAAAAATGAGACAAATATGGTTTTGAAACATAAAAACTATTGCTCAGTAGTATTAATGTTTGGTTTTTATCTAAATTTATTTGATTTTGTTGTATTTTACGTTAGTTTATGAAATAAAGTTTGTAATATTCTATATTGTTTTCTTTTCTTTTATTTCATTGTTTTCCGTTTTATTCTCTTTTGTCTGATTTTATTCAATCTTTTTTCACTCTATATTACTTTATTCTATTTTTTTTGTATCATTCCCTTCCATTCCCCTACCGTCCTTTCCCTCCCTTCCCTTCCCTTCCCTTCACTTCCTTTTCCCTTCCTAATTTCTCCATATTATTATTATTATTTTGTTTACAGGCTGTAGAACACGACACTCCCTCTAATCTCCTATCGGACGAATCCACACTATTTAGCAGCATGGTTCGAAGCACCGGGGCCAGTAATGCCAAGTATCTTACGGTGGGTTCTCTGTCTCTCTCTCTCTCTCTCTCTCTCCCTCTCTCTCTCTCTCTCTCTCTCTCTCGCTCTATTCTCTATTCTCCTGACCACCATTTTAGGATGCATGAGTTCGAGCCACCGGGGCCATGTGCCAAGCTCTTAATTGTGTTCTCTGTCTCTCTCTCTCTCTCTCTCTCTCTCTCTCTCTCTCTCTCTCTCTCTCTCTCTCTCCACTCCCTTTACTGCCCTCCAAAGAGTTTTTCAAGGTGAGAGACAAGTGTGTCAGACATACTAACTCCTCTCTCTCTCTCCCTCACTTTTCTCCTCCCCCTCTCTCTCCCCCTCCCTCCCCGTCTCTCCCTCTCCCCCTCCCCCACCCCTTCTCCCTCTCCCCCTCCCTCTCTCTCCCTCTCTCTCCCCCAGAGAATCGCCCGGGGAGAGGTAAGCGTGACAGATGAGCTCGCAGCCTCGGCTCTGGCCGCCAAGCAGAAGTGGGCGAAGCAGGCGGCTCAGATCCGGTGGTCGGGAGCCGCGACTAAAGCTCTCAGTTTGGTTCTCGCTGCCTCCCAATCGGATTTGCAAGTAAGACTTACTTGTTTTTTTTATTTCTTTCTTACATCTGATTGAATTTTTGGTATGTCCTGATACGAGGCATGTGCATTTTGTGTATTGCATAAATATGTATAGGGAGAGGGAGGGAGGGAGGGAGAGAGGGAGAGAGAGAGAGGAGAGGGCGAGAGAGAGAGAGAGAAAGAGAGAGATTTGTATGTACAGGTACTACCTGTAACAATATTACCTTAAAACAAATTTCGCCACTTAAATCGACTGTTCTCTGTGCACTCGTCTTCTTTTTTCCTTTGGAGACCGCCAATCAGAAGGCACAAATCTTACCTTTCCACTGCACCCTTTGGTTAAAAAAATCTGACAAGTATGCACAGAGAAAAATGAGTATAATAGCCACAATTTTTTTTTTTTTTTATGTTAATATTGAGACAAGGAGTAGTACGAAACTACTATCTGTACTGCTGGCCTGAACAGCACGTATAAAAATATTAGCCAATAAAAATTCAGTAGCAATTGCTCTAAATGGTCGCTTAATCGACCAACATTGAAATAGCTCTTAATAAAGTGACTGTAGTCATCCACATCAAATTTGAAGGTTAATAGTTGACTTTTGTCTTAAAGTCTACTTACCTTAGTTGAAGTGAATTGTTATCACATACGGTACAGAAATGGCAACGAGAAAAAACGGCAAGAAACAAAAAAAAACGACAAAAAAACAAAAAAAAATAAAAAATCAAAAATATACAAAAAAAACAATAAAACGGCAAGCAATGCTTTCATAGAGAGCATTTTTGAATTTCCGCATCGTGAATCGGGAAATTGGCCTCGAGGCATTTCACTAGTTTTTTTTTACATACACGGGTGTTTTTTAATTTTCTTGGATTTTTCTTTCTTTTTGTTTTGGGAAGAGGGAGAGGGAGAGAAACAGAGTGGGAGAGGGAGGGTGGAGGGAGGGTGAGAGGGGGAGCGGCAGCTGGAGGGAGGGAGGTAGAGAGGGGGGGGAGGGAGGGACGGAGAGTGGGAGAGTATGAAAAACAGACAGAAACAGATGTTATCTGGACCTCTATTTACTTTTACCGTTTTGGGACAAACTTCTTTCAGAGAGCTTGTCCTAATTTGAAGGGAGAGACTCCGACAATTTTGGATCGAGTGAGAGAGGCGACTTCCACTCTCCAAGAAGTAATTTCCGGAGAACATAACGAAGAATTGCAAAAAGCTCTTTTAGACGCACAAGTGGACGAGAGGACTTGGTGGTCGGCTTTGTTCCGAGTTATTCAAGGTGTGAATAATGGGTTTTTTTTTTCAATGGGGTTTTTTTAAGTGGGGTTATGGGTTTCTTTTATACGGGGCTTTTTTAAACGGGTTTTGTTAGATGGTGTTTTTTTTAAATGGGGTTTTTTTAATGTGGTTTGTTAGATGGTGTTTTTTCAAATGGGGGTTTTTTAAATGAGGTTTTTTTTTTCTGGCTGAAGTTTTTGGGCGAAGAATTTTGGGGAACTTTGGTTGTTGGTTTTGGGAGAATTGGACGGCTTAGATTCATGATGTGTAGTTTGTTGAAATGGTCATTCAATTTATTCCTTACTTAAATGTTATATTAGTCCTTTAATTTATCGTTTAATTTGTTGTTAATTTGTTGTTTAATTTGTCGTGTAATTTATCTTTTGATTTGTCTTTTGGTTTGGCGTTTAATTTGTCGTTTAATTTGTCGTTCAATTTGTCGTTGGATGTGTCGTTTAATTTGTTGTTTGATTTTTTTTTTTTATAATTTTTTGATTTTTTTTTTATTATAATTTTTTGATTTTTCTTCATTATTATTACTATTATTACAGGTTTGGCGGTCATTGGTCAACAGTTACAAAGTCAAATGGGGAATACAGAAAATTCTCAAGAGGGACTTCCTTGGAATGTTGCTCTCACACTCGGAAATGGCGAACATGTCGGAGAATGACTTCTTTAAGAAACTTTTAGGAACTATTTAGGATAATTGAAGTGTTTTTGTGATGTATTTTTTCTCCTTCTGTTCTTTTTTCTTTTTTTTGTACCTACTTGTAGATGTATTGCTAACAAAGAAACATGCTAAAAGAAATACATTTTTCTCGGCAAGTTTCGGTAATTGGGAAAGGTATGAATTTGACAAATACAGTTTAGATTTTTTTTTTTGAAATCGTTTTTTTTTTTTTTTTGGGTTTTAGGGTTGGTAAGTTTGCAAACAATGAAAGGTGAATATTTTTGGATTTGTTTAATAATCATCAATTTGTAAAGATTTTGTTTTCGTTTTTTTTTTTGGTTTTGTTTTTTGTTCGTTTTTTGTTGTTTACTTTCGCTTTTTTTTTCTTTTTCATTCGTCGTTTAAATGATAGTGTGTTTTTAGATTATAAGTTTGGTGTGTTTTTATGAATCTTGTTCTTTTTTCTTTCAGGAAAAAAAATTCTCTTGATTGGTTGGAAATTTAGTTGTATATCTAACCGAAATTAGTGTGGATTTGTTTAGAGTTTCTTCTCATTGTAACATAGCAATTTCTCATTTGTGCGCTATCTATCATCTCCACCATAATTAGTGTGGATTCTTCTTGCAGTTTTGTTATGCAAATCTGTACAATTTCCTGTCCAATGATCAAGAATGTTGCTTAACTCAACTTAGACTCAGTACTGTTCAATCGTATGCGATCCAGTCCTATCATATTCTATCTAATTCTGTCCAATCTGATCCGATCCGATTTAATTCTATCCGATTTTCCCAATCCAATCCAATTTGTTTATCTCAATTCACTGTGTGTTAAGAAATAATCAGTGTACAAAAACAATAATGTTATTAACTCTAATTTGGGTTCAAGGCCTTTCGCCAAAAAAAGGTTAACTCTCATTTATACACATAACTCTAACTTGTGTACATTTTTCCCATAGTGTAGCCGGTATAGCCTGTGTTCACACAGTCGACGTTTGAACATGTGAGAACAGGTTTGCGTGACATTCCCTCGTCTTCATCACTGGGAATCAAATCTGAGAGCGCTTTTTTGTGTCGATGCACTCACTTTCATGTGTCGACACCTTTATTTGACACTCTTTCTGCACGATTGTATCAAACAACAAGCAATTTTAGTACGGACTGACATATTTTGTACACTGCACTATTTAAAATTGTGCAAATTAGAGTGGTCAACGCTAATTAACAGTACCTATTTTAACGTGAAAAAACAATTAACGTTATTAATTTTATTTTAGGATTCAGGGTCAAAATTTGGGGGCGCCGAAATAGCTTTATTAACGCTAATAGCGATTCACGGTGTACTTTTCATTTTGGTTTTCCTTCCTTAGTTGTCCTGATTTCTAGTTCTATTTTGGCTTTTGGTTTTTTTTTGTTCCTATGTACTGAGATGGTTTACCATGGAGTTTCCACGATTCTGTTCAGTTAATCCCCTTTCAGTCTGATTCAGTTGGAACAGGACAAAATTTCAGATTAGGTTGTTGATAATTCTTTCTTTGAGAATTAACATTCATACCACTTTTCATCACTTTAGAAAGAGAAAAGACTTTAATTTAATTAAGGAAGCACGAATTTAAATCATCTAAGGTCATGGGAACAAAAACAAGAAAGGCAAAAACTAAACTCAAGAACAAAACGTTGGTGGAAGCGAACTAAAACGGTAAACTGTGCAGATAAACTAACATAGAAACAAGAGCAAGCAAACAAAAGACATTGAGAAGAACAACAAGCGAACCCGACCCGAACTAAGTACAACCCTAACCTTAACATAACTAAGGGTATGTCCCCATGTACTTGTAACTTAGCGAACTTACTTTGTATTTTAGCGCGGATCCGCCTGACCCGGTTTTCAAGTGTCAGTATGTCTGAAGGACGAAATCGTAACTTACGCTTGTGACGATTGTATGCGTCGACAATACCTGTGACGGCTGTCAACGTCTACAATCTGTGGTCGCACGTTATTTTTTAGAACTGCTTGTGACGTCGCATGTCTTACCGTGACATTGTAGACGTACCGCCTTCCAGTCTGTGCAGTTTCACGGTTGAAGAAGATGCGATTTGCCTTCGCGTCTCCTGTCCTGTCGACTTGAAATGGCATCGGAATTTCGAGACCCCTGCAAAAAAAAATTTCCGTACTGGACGAAAACGGAGAAAACCAAACAAATTGTGTACTTTTCTTTGTCGTATTGAACCCAAACAGACAAAACATAGCAAATTCTGTACTTTTTTGTCCTTGGAAATCGTATGAAATTTCTCGAAAATTAAGGCACGTGCGAATATATGTTCCTATTTGTTTCTCGAAAATACCTAGTTTTAAAACACATCGCGCATGTGTTTTAAACGTAAGGTTGAAGATGACGTTTTTTGTCGTGGAAGTGGGTCGAAAAACACAAGACGACAAATTTTCGTACATCCTAAGTTCGAGGACGACGCAAATTGTACTCTACAAATTTGCGATTCCTTCGTACGGTTGCAGCTTAGGCAGCACGGCGCTAAGTTTTACATATGCACATGGGGACATACCCTAAGTTCCCTAACGTTAGGGTTTTTTTTGGGGTTTTTAGGGTTTTAAGGGTTCCCAGACGATTTCCAATATCTCGCCAGTACGCATCAAAACTGGTATATTGGCCGATATTGAGACCAACCTCGGAATGTAAACCAGAAGTCTCAAAAGTCAAAATATTTCATACCCGAAACCGACCGTTTTTTTTTTTTTCAAAATCTGAGTAACCGACGCCCGATCGAGTTTTGTCAAGCTCCAAAATTGTTAACCGTTAACCGACCGTCGTTTATCGAAAAAATAAATTAACCGAATCTTGATTTTTCGCGACTAACCGTGCCCGCCCGTAACCGAAAAAGTACAAAATTAATCAATGTACAACGGAATAAGCCAATAATTACGAATTGTCGCGTTCCCTAAGATTTGCGAAATGAATAGTGTTACTACTGTGTTAGATTTGCGACGCTTTGTCGCGTTCCCTAAGATGTTCGAAATGAATAGTGTACTACCGTGTCAGATTTGCGACGCTTTGTCGCGTTCCCTTTGATTTGAGAAAAAAATAGCTTACTACAGTACCGTGTCAGATTTGCGACGCTAATCATGATGTCACGTACTTCCACGATGCCAAAAGTACAAAGAACAATAATGTTGGAAAAAAAAAGTTCAAATTTTTCATTTTTTTTGGTTTTTTGTTTGACCGACCGTAACTGACCGTTTTTTTTTTCTTGGTGAGTCAGCCGACCGTAACCGCCCGACCCCCAAAATTTGGCAACCGAATCCGTTCCGGATCCGGCGCGGGCGGTCGGTTAACGGTCGGTCACGGTTTCGGTTGACCGTTTGCGACCTCTGATGTAAACTAAAAGCATGCGATTTCAGTTTAGTACGCAGCACGCACGAAATATTGAATAATTCCAAAAAAGTCAAACCGTAGAGATTTTTTAATTTTTATCCAACCTTAATAGGACCGGCGCCGTGGTTCACGCTATCCGTACGAGTCAAAACAAACGAGACGTTTGTACGGAAAATTTGTTTCCCGCGCACCTACCGTTTTCCCTTCAACGAGCGCAAGCTGCGGCCCTCTAGACACCCTCTTGCAAGGTTTCGATCTTCTTTATAAGGTGGCTCCAGAGATGGCTCGAGGAAATATTTCTCACAATGTTGTACCCCTTCTCTCTGCAGCTCGCCTTGTCACTGTTTCTTAGCCTGTTGGAGGTATTCGCCCAATTGCTATCGGTGAAGTGTTATACCGTTTAGCTACTCGCGCGATGTGTATTCAACTCCAAAAGGCTTTCCATGACCATCTCTCACCGCACCAGTTCGGCGTTTCTACAAAGGGGGTTTGTGAGGCGGTTATTTATGATATTCGGGCTGTTTTCGATCTCCATCCGGATTGGGTGGTCCTCGAGGTAGATGTTGCTAACGCCTTTAACATTGCCAACCGTAATGCTATCTTCCGAGAATTGAGCCATGCTCCATCTCCTATCAACCAGATTTCCCCTTTTGTTCATGCATTTTATTCTCGCCCGGGCTCCCTCATCTTTCCTCTAGGCGGTCCCTTAGGTGAGGTTGCCACTGTGGAGTTTGCTACTGGTACTCGCCAAGGTGATCATTTGGAGGGGGGCCCATTTTGCATTAGCTCACCTTCAAGCTTTACGCGAATGTGCTACGACCTTCCGAAGTTGTTTATTCCATTCCATCGCGGATGATACTCATATTGTGGGCCCTCGTGACCAAGTTTTGTCTGCATTTTCCCATTTTGCGGAGCAATTTCGTCGGATTGGTTTGTTAGTTAAGCCGTCTAAATATGTGGCTTGGTGCCAACAATGCTTACCTTCAGACTTCCCTGTTCTTGTTGGTTTTCGAATTGCATCTATGACGGATGGTATTAAAGCTTTAGGTTCTCCTGTTGGTGCCCCATTTTATGTGAACCAAGTTGTCACTGGTGCTTTGTTGGAGGACCTCTTGCACTTTGATGACCTTCCTAAGCTCTCGGACTCCCAAGTGGCATTTCAAATCCTCACTCGTAGTTTTGCTCAACGTCCGCTCTCTCTCGTTAGGACATTACCACCAACGGCTCAATTTTTGTCCTCTCTAAAAGAGTTCAACAATCGACTTTTTAGTGTTCTCCATCACCTTGTTGGGCATGGGATTTTTGATCAGCCAAAAGGCGTGTTTGCACGCCGTCAAGCTAGCCTTCCAATTTCCAACAGGGGTTTAGGTTTGATTCCGGTGGCTCGAGTTGCTCTTGCAGCTTATTTGGGAAGTTGGGCTTTGGTGGCGCCCGTTATCACTTCCTATTTTATAGCAAATGATGTTCCTATTCTAACCCAAGCCGTCCCTAAAGTAGAGGACAATTTTTTTCCTTTTCATCAGACTCTTCTCTTCGCACGTGCACTATTTCTGCCTGATGCCCAAAACCAAGCGCCACCCTTTCCGGGCTCTTGTAGTCTTTAAATGTTCTATTCCTTTTTTTTACCCCCTTTGTACTTTGATGGTATTTCCATCGCACTTTCTGTCATAAAGTTTCTTTTCAAATGGTCCTGCTTCTCGTTTATTCACACGTGTGGTCCGGGAATCGTACACTCGCATCTCCCAGAGAAGCCAAAAAGGATGTTGAGAAAACTATACATAACAGGGGAAAAGGACAAGAATCTCGGCTCGGTCTTCCTAGGGTGACAGACCGCACTTTCTGACGGAATGCGTCGGCAGTCGGCTAAACGACAAATAATAATGGACAATTAATGTACTAGGTATATTGCCGGCCAAGTTCGTACATATATGGACTGCATCAAATAGACTATGGAACCGTTCATGTCCGTACACCATACAGATGTCCAATCCAGTGACAGATACGACAAATCAGACTGACAGATTAGGACATACACTAAGGAATCGGATAGGATTTTAACAACTGTGCGTACACCGTACAATATTCCAGCAAAATCATTTAGTGCGAGAAAACCATACGAAATAATAGAAACGTATTTTATTCACTCCATTATAATCATCCGTACAATATAGAGTATAGACTTTAGTGGTGACGCTGGTCCACACAATACATTTTTATGAGCTATTTTGTACCATTCTATTTATTGTATCGCATTATATTTTATTGTACGATAGAGTATTTTGGATTTTTTCCTTTTTATTTTTATATTTGATTATTTCTACAATTTCGCTTATGCCGTACAAAAGCATATACTGATGAGAATATTTTAGGGTTCTGTTCCATTGGTAGCAGATTGGAATATTTTTCTTTGTCGTATCTGTAATATTTAAGGAAGAGTCCATAATAATAACCCTAACTCGTGAAGCAAACGCTCTACTTTTACGTCCCGACAAAGAAACAGATTCCAGCTTGTTAACAAAAAAAACGGCCGACTTAATATTGCAAAGCTCACGTGCTTTACTTTACAAGAGGCTAACTACTGTACACGTGGCGGTCGCAAGGGAAATGTTTAAAACAACATATCGTCACTAGTGCTTTTGTCCGCTTCACCTATTCATCTACGTGTCATGCCGTACAGTTATCCGTTTTCGAGGAAGGACGACGTCTACTCTGCTGTACCGCAACCGCGAATCGTTATTAGCGTCAAGGTTATTTTCGCCACTTAAGTTAAAACATCTTTTCTCCGTACACACTGTCGGATTTTGAATCTGACGGTTGCGATTGAAAGGTATAATTCTCAGCTTCCGATTGGCGGTCTCAAATTGATAATCCAACAAGTTTGTACGGAGAAAAGATTTTTTAAGTGGCGAAAAAAACATTAACCCTAATAGCCATTCACGGTGGTACTTTACAAAGATCTAACTACTGCACACGTGGCAATCACAAGTGAAATATGTAAAACGTCACTAGAACAATTTTTTCCGCTATAAATATTCATCTACGTGTCATGCCGTACAAATATTCGTTTTCAAGGTAGGAAGATGTCTACTGTACTGTACTGTACTTTACATATTGTACGGACAATAGAGTTGTTGAGACGGCTGTCGAGACGGTTTATATCGGTTTATCGGTCCAGTTTCGTAATGATTGCCCGAAATAAATGGTTCTCATAAGCGACAAAAATAAAATTTAAAAAACTTCGGTTCAGGGTGAAGTTCCATTAGGACATTCTGCAATTGTACGGCTAACATTACAGAATGCGACAATTTGAACGAAGTTCCATTGCGCAGAGTTTGTAATGCACGTGTTAGCAAAAGAGTGGTGCCACGTAACTATGGATTGGATATTGCAAATCGTCAATAATTTTCACACCGACCAAAAATCTTCATTTGCGTACCATGCACGTGGGTACCAGGTCATCGTGCAACACGACTTTTGTACTATTTGCAGACGCCTTATCAGATACCACCTCATTTTTTGAGGGTTCCTGATTTTACACGTGACGAATGAGCGCTTCTAGAAATAGTGTGACGAATGGGCGCTTACAAAAATAGCGTGACAAAAGTGCGTTACGAGATTTCGTTTGTATTTTTTGTTGTATTTTTAAATGTGTATATCGTGTGCGAAATTTTTTGATTTCTGTTGGTTGACATATTGACACGTGTGTTCATTATCCAACGTGTCGCGGCTCAAATTTTCTGTAATTGGTGATGTACCTCACGAGGTACATCACCAATTACAGAAACTTTCGAAGCGAATGCTTCACGAAAAACCATCCAACGGCCATTGTTAACTCCCAGACTTTTGGAGAATATTGGGCAAGATTCTCTGTAATGTTGTTTTCCGGATAAGAACAAAATAAGAGGTACGTCGTAGTACGGATAGGTCCCAATTTCTGTAAACAACCTCACTTTTCGTCTAATGGAACTTCACCCTTAGTCGACATTTGTGACTGTGTACGGATCATAAAACGATCCCCATATTAAGCACTCAGAAACTCACGGTTGTACTCCATTGGTCCGCGTCTCGTCTTTCGCTTTTCATTTTTTTTTATTTTTTTTTGGAAAACGCGATGAGACGCAAAGATATACCTGCAAAATTTCAATTATTTGGACCTTTAAATTTATCACACGTGCGATTTACGTAATGGAAAAAATAAAAGAATCCACTATTAATGCCGCTGAAAATTTTGATAATCTTTTTGGCTCTCGCAAAGGAATACAGATTCGCTAAAAACAGCCGAAAAAACGAGAAATAAACGTTTTTACAAAGGTTTTCGTCCTTCCCGGGCGTCCTTTTTTATTTTGTAATTACGCACTGCACCTACACGACAAATTTTGAACGGTATAAAATATTGTTATATGGTTTTCATGCAATGGAACCGCATAATCTTTTCATTAAAAAAAAAAGCGAAAACACGAGGCGCAAATTTTTCCAAGGAAGCCTAACCCTAATTTTCAGTAGAAGCGTGACACGTGTCAAAACTTTATGTTTGTCAGGTGGCGACAAAATTGTCTTGTTAACAGCTCATGTTTCGTAACAGCCCTGCAGGAATCTAAAGGCTAGGCGCCATTGGTTCATAATTTTTTTTTTTTTTTTCTTTGAGCGAGACCCGTTTTGGTGTCGGTTGCAAGAGCCGAGTTTGTCGTTTTTCGCCAATTACAATTTGTCGCGTGGCCGTTCCAGATAAACAAAATGAAAGTAGAGAAGTACAAAAGTACGTGAACAAATGTTTCTTTCCGGTTGTTTTAAGCGTCTTAAATTTCTTTTAGGGATCAACTTCTGAATGGACGAATCAAAATCCTTTTGCAAGACTTAAAAAAGTTACAAAGTATCATAGTTCAAAAGTAGGTGACCACGCCCATACAATATGCCTATTGTATGCAAAACATACAATATGGCCTTAAGACCCATATTATATTGGCCGCAAAATGAAATAAAATAGTAATAGGGTTGAGTTGCGTATGGATCGATAGAGAATTAAACGTCATGTCTAAATTTGAAAAATAAATCGGACAAAAAAATCTTTTTCTGTGAGTTTTGAGCAACTTTTAATTTAAACCGTCAGATTCGGATGATCTGACGGTCTTTGATGAAAGTAACGATCTAAGAAGATCACATGAAAAGCCCATAACACAACTTACGATAGGAATATCGTCAGATTCGGACGATCGGACGGTCGCTGATGAAAGTAGCGATTTAAGAAGATCACATGAAAAGCTCGTAACACAACTTACGCTAAAGGCGGCCTACAAAAGGCCTACCAAAAAACGCCTACTTTTGAAACCATAGAGGTACCAAACGTACGGATTTTCACTTTTTTACGAAAATGCGTTAAATTTTTAAGATTTTGAAATTTTCGTAAAATTCGTAGCTTTCGTGTACGGATTTATTGTACGAACAAAATGTACGGAATTATCAAAAAAAATGTTAAAAGTACACCGTGAATCGCTGTTAAAGTTAAGGAATCGAAACACGTTCCCATGTTTTTAGGGTAGCCGCGATACTTCGTGTTCACATATTCGACGCCTGAACATGTGAGAATAGGTCAGCTATTTTCCTTCGACTTTATGACTTGAAATCAAATCTGAGTACGCTTTTCTGGGCGACGCACTCAATCTTCCCGGTCGACGCAATTATCTAACACTTATTTTGAACATCTGTACGAAATAATGAGAAATTATAGTACGGAATGACACATTTCGTACATTACGCTACCTAAAAATATTCGGCATTAGAGTAATTAACGCTAGTTTAAACAGTTCCAATATTAGCGTCAATTTTTTTTTTTGAGTTAGGGTGAAGTTATATTTAGGGTTTCAATTTGAAAATGTGGTTATTTACTGCCGGACGTTCAATGCCGTACCAAATTATTTTTTCTGTCAGAAAAACTAAGTTACTGGATGACCGATTTCATTCTCCAAGGTTATGGGCGTAAACCTTGACCGTCGGATGCGGAATCGGATACGCCGTCGGTAAAACCTTACAGTTTGCAACAAGTTGCCTGAAAGAGTTCAATTTTAGGAGCCTGAACGTATAGCATTGCGCCTCGCGGAAAGGTAAATAGATATCCGCCACGATCGCGTGATTATGTGGATACACGTGGTAGAGGCCATGTGCCTTCCGCCAGCGTGGATGCAAAGCCAGCAGAAGCCGCGGGAAAAGTTTTGACGGAAGATATACTAAAAAATCAGTACTTTTATACATGGGCACATACCCTAAGTTGTAGTAGTACTTTTTATTAGCTTTTTATTTTCTATTTTATTATGAAGTCAAAGTCGGTCAACGCATTTAAAAAAATTGCATGTGTTCCGTGCGCATATATCATTATTTTTTCGACGTTTCATGCGTGCGTTTAAAACGCTTGGTACCTCTATGTTTGAAACTATGCAAAGTATTTTCAGGGGCGATTTTAGTGCACTGTTTTTTTCTTTTCGAATAGTACACACGTAAAATACTGTAGTCACAGTTTCCCCGGACTTCTCGCGGCTATTGCGGCTATGAATGGAGCCTAGCCCTTAGACTACAGTGACATACTTTAAATAAACTTGATAAATATAATTTTCTATGTAAAAGAGCCCATTTGGATTGGCTTGTGTTCGAACTTTTTGAAACGATTTGGAGATTACCGTACAGTACCGTAACATCAACAATGCTAAACTCGAAGCCGGTTCAGTAGTTATTACCTTACGTTCTGAATATTGTCGTTTTGAGGACATGCATTTAAGAGGTTTGAACTTCACGTCATTTTGGTTTACAGCAAGTACAGCTTAGAGGATTCTATTGGCGGAGAACATGTGGAACATGTACGGTATGGTGACTTAATTTAAGTTCATTGGGCGGATGTTGCGGACGCAGCTTAAAACGACAAATTGACGAAAGTCACAACAAGACGGTACGATATACGTACTCATGTAGTTAGCCGTTTTAGCCCAGCGCTTATCCTGGACCTCCTAATCCTTACTGAAACCCACTACCCTACACACCGACAAAACAACTAACCGACCATAGGTCCAGTGTTCCGAAAACACGTGAATTTAAAATGTCGGTAGTATTATCATTTCCACGAGGATTTGTCAGTCGCGATCTTGCATCAATTCTGCGTGCTCCACGTTTGCAATCATTGAGCTCCCTTTGCAAACGCCACACCGTCGAGCAAAGAAATTACTAGCGTGGCATCTATACTCGTGTTATCCATTCTAAATCGAATTCCAGTACGTGGCTAAATAATAACCGCCTATAGAATGTGTTAAGGAGAAACAATTTGTAACGCTATTTTGTCGTCAGAGCCCGAAATAGAAGTTACTAATGCTAAAAGCGTTTCAAGTTATAAATGCAATTGGATCACACTCTTGGAAGCGAGTCTAATGTTGCATCACTTGTGCACGTCGGTAACATCACATTTGTACGCGATCCTGCATCACACTCGGAATGCGCGATTCCATCATAGATCATATTTGCAGCAGACTGTGCATCATTCTGGCAGCGACGCTGCATCATTCTGGCAGCGACGTTGCATCATTCTGGCAGCGACGCTGCATCATTCTGGCAGCGACGCTGCATCATTCTGGCAGCGACGTTGCATCATTCTGGCAGCGACGCTGCATCATTCTGGCAGCGACGCTGCATCACCTTTGCACGATAATCCTGGCAGCGGTTTTGCAACTTCTACAAATCTCTGCACTACTGTAGCAGAAAGACTCAGTCGCCTCTGCTGCAGACCAGCCTGTACAGATTCTCAGCAGTTTTCTGCAAGTTTCAAAACACTTTCTGCGATTTTTTTTGTACAGTATAGTCTGACAAATTCCATTATTTTATTTTCATCAGTTTTAGTTACTGAAACTGCTGTATGTTTGAGAAAGAAACAGTGTATTTATTCTTTTTCCCCTTTTTGATTTGACTGAATAGCAAGTTTCTCTTTCATTTTTCTTTCAAAACTTCTAAAACCATAGATATTTTCTCAAACTTTCATTTATTCAGTTCCTGTAAAACATGAATTTAGAGAAAAAAAGAAGGTGCTTTGCAAATTTTCGAAAGGAATCATTGTCGAAGGTAAGAAATATTAACCTTTGCTGAAAAATACTGATCTTTTTATTATTCTACTTCAAAAGTTTGAGCTGTCTGATTAAATGAAATCATTCTGGACTTCCTGAAACTTGTTAAATTGACAAAAAGCTGAATAAATTGCTACTGCCACTCTCAAAATAAAAAATCTGCAATGTTTAGGGTTCCTTTCATTATATTGTTGGCTCTTGAACACAATGTAGGTAAACTGATTTTGGTTAGACTATTAAACAAGTGAAAAAGGCAAGAGTTTCTCCAGCAATTTCTAGAGCTTGTAAAGTTCTTGTATTTTAACAAGTCAGTTTTAGTTTCTGCAATCTTTTATGCAATGCTATTTTTATGCCTTTTAAGAAAGCGTGAAAATATTTCTATTCATATTTTTCAGACTGGAATCGTTTTGTCACAATTTTTTTTTTCATTTTCAAGATTTAAAAAAAAATGCAAAGTTGACTAAGAAACAGATTCTGATTTCACAAAACACTCAATTGATAAATAATCTAACGTTAAATATGTTTGCGTTTTGAATCATCGAATGCTAGGAAGACTTTTTATGACTTTTTAAGACTTTTTTAGATTTTTTACTAAAACTAAGAAAAGTGTGCTAGGTCTTACAGACAACATGTAGAAAAAAAGTAAATGAAGTAACTATAATGTGTCTGCTTGGCAAGGCTTAGGAATATTATTAATTATTATGATCTTTCTCTCCTCCTCCAGCTCATCCCTCCTCTCCCTCTCCTCCCTTCTCCCTCTCCCTCTCCCTCTCCTGCCCTCTCCTCCCCTCCTCCTCCTCACTCGTTTGGGAGGTGGTGTTCCTTGGCGGTGCTCAACCGAATAGCGACCGGCATGGTGGGCGGCCGGTGGGGGTTTGCTGGTTCCATTTTCAGCATTGTGGAAAAGCGTAAAACAAGATGCATTTTTGATCTTTGGATTAACAAACACATTTCGAGCTTATAGGAATACTCATGGTGGCTTTATAAGCGGTGCGGCCAAACAGGAGGCTGGCGGTTCACCTCTCAGAACTTCCTATACCTTTTCATAGAAAACTCTTTTCTAGTAGTGATCCTCCTTCTTCTCCAGGCTACCAGGACTGGTGGAAACAGCTGCATTCTGATTATGTTTCTCAAGTAGCCTCCAGAGATTCTTTGGACATTCTTTTTGCTGGCGACTCCCTAACAGAGGTGAGAAACTTAAAAGTTTTACACTAATGTGAAGGTCGGTCCATCTGAAATTTTGCAATAACGTGAAGGTCGACACACTTTAAAAGTATGGTTTCCATTGAGGCTGTTCATAATTTCCCATTAAGTGAAGGTCAATGCTCTTTAAAATATGGTGTTTACTGAGGGCTGTTTGAAACTTTGCAACAATGGGAAGGTCGATATACTTTATGGTTTACACAAAGGCAGTTAGGAAATATGCAAACAATTTAGTTCAGGCCCAACAGCTTCTAATGCCTATGTGCAAATTATATTTTTATCGTAAAGTTTATTTTCTTGTGGTCTATGTTATTTCTATCTGGTGACAATGCAGAACAAACAGTAGCAAATTTCGTCAGACATGTGCGTCAATCTTTTTAAATTCCTTCTCTATTTTTAGTTCCTTAACTTGTTTGCGTCAATCTTACTCAAGTGGATAGGTGAAACATTGTAAAGATTTTATGCATCCTTAAAAAGTTCTTAAGATTTTACCTTATTTTATTGCAAAAAGGGACCAACGTCATGAAGAAGACCATTGTTAAAAAAATCTTTGCTGAACTTATTATTCTTTTCTTGACATTTTAGAAAGAAATCTCTTTCTCGGTTTGCAATGTTTGTGTCATCGCAAACTTGGGATGGTTGAGAAAGTGGCTCCAGAAACTACACTGCTCATCGCTGTTGGAGTTCTGAATTATTGATTTTAACACTTTGTTAGAACTAACTACACTAAATTATGTTTTACCACGAGGCCCATTGGGCCACCAAACTAAACAGTGATATCATCACTAACTTTCGGCCAAAAAAACATTCACTCGAAATAGAGTGATTCACTCTAATGGTGATAGCCACTTCCTATCGCCATTAATGTTCAGGGCACTAATTCGGTCGCACGGCTTTTTATAACAACTAAGTAGTGTTAACAAAAATATCTTATGGAGTGGACTCCACTCCCCCATCTGACAACGTTAGCTTTTAAAAGAGAACAATTCTGGCTATTTTTTTCCACTCTCAAGCTGACCCACATATAAAGCATAGGGAACAGTCTCTTGCGGTTTATTAAACTGACAATATTCTGTAATTCATCCTTTTTTGGATACTGATTTTGTCATGATTTTGGGTATTGCAGGGCTGGAAAGGCACATTTGCTGGACATATTCAAAATGCTGGGCCTCAGTAAGTTTCCTGTCAACCTCCAACGTTTTGTCGGATATATTTTGTTGACCAAACTTTTGTTTTTCTTTTCAAAGTAAAAATCATAGATCGTAAGTGCAAAAACAATGGGAAACAATAATTCCATGTTATAAGGGTATTATACGAGTATAGTATGGTTAACCACATATATTGTTTCCAATTGTTTTTGCACATTTTTACCCTGTTCTTTGCTCGCATTATACCCAAAAAAATCATATACTATGCGTAGAGTATGGGAAAACCACACGTGCTTATTAGAGGGCCAGCATTGAAAATCTCACACATTTAAACATTTACATTGAATTTAAATTGGGTTCAAAGTAAACCATTCCTGCAAAATTTGGCGTCTTTCCATTGATAGATATGTTTTTTTAAGTGTTCTACCATTTTTTCATTCAAAACAAAATCACTCTATCTTTCAACCTGACTGGTGCTCTTTGCTCTGTGGTTGGTCTGTTTTATGGATAATTTTCGGTTATAGAACTGTATGGAACAATGTGTCAACCTCTTTGGGTGGTGATGTTTTGGATTTTGGAATCGCTGCTGATCGTGTGAAGAACCTGCGATGGCGATTCCAGGTCAGACTTTATGGAATGCCCTACTTCAATTTAATTTAATTTCGTTTAATAACTTAACACCAAAAAGAGCATTTGCTTAAGCAAATAGGAATTGTTAATCTAGTTTAGGCTGTGAAGACAAAGTGAAAGCTGGTGTAAATTGGTATACTGAATTACTTGGGCATGTCAAGGTTGTGAGCATGCCTTGGACTCAAGGAGGCTTATGTATACAGTCTTATATGTGCATATCTAATATGTATGTATTATATATATAATAAATTTAAACATATAAAAATGTGAGACATGGCTGGTATTCCTTGCATGACGTTTATTCTTCTTTCATAGTATGTGTCTGAAGCACATCATTTTTGGCCTGTTCTTGCTTTCTGTACCAGAATGGAGAGCTTCCAAAAACTTTACAATTACGAGTTTTGGTGCTTTGCATTGGAATTAATGACGTTTCCCGGAGGAAAGGTGCCATCGACCCATCAGACGCGGCTGACCAGGTGACTGGTCCTCACGGTACTCTGGTTTCTGATTCTTATTCTGGATTTTGCAGTCATCCATTCCAATTGCAAGGTGTTCTGTAATCTATACAACACCCTGTTGATACCAATATCTGTGTGTATTTTTAAGCACATCTTGGCAACCGACTGTTATTTTTATCTTGCGTCTGTTTTTATGAAATAAGGCAGGATTGAGGAATGGATTAGGATTAATCGCTCCAGTCCTTGACTTTTAGTATAGATAAATATGCTTCTGTCCATAAAATTTTGCGGATGTAGTTCCTTGTTTGGTTTAAGGAAACCAAGATGGCTAAACTGTCCATCAGTAATAGTGTTAAGCATTTTTCGGGCAGTCAAAATACTTTTTCTCATCACACAGTTTTCCGATTTTCAATTGTGACAGCACGATAGAAAGGTGAGACCATTACCTTTCGATTGCGTGCCTCAGAAAAAAAATTCAACAGTCGATTACAAAGCCAAAATGATTTTGACTGCCTGAATTAACCGTAATAACGATGGGCAGTGTAAAAACAATAGCGGACAAAAAAAAAAAAGAGAAAGATGTGATGTGATCCGATGTGAAAAAGATGTGATTCAATGGATCTTGGTGTGATTAAACATACTTATGGTTTATCATGAATGGTTTATTATCATTCCAGATAATATCCCTGGTTAACATGGTGCGAGAAAATCATCCAGAAACCGCAATTCTTTTGCTCGGTCTCCTTCCCACGGTGTGTAATCTGAGCCCTCTTGGCGATAGCCATAATATTATGTTTTAAATAACTTCAAATATAATTTTTAATATTGCATTTCAATAGCTTTGGAAAAAAATTCCCAGGTCTGACCTTTGTCAATGCTAGTCTATGCTTGTCTATGTTGTCAACTTTCTCAGTATGAAGTAGTCTTAATATTCTTGTTCATAAGATGACTAGTAAAAACAGTTAGTGGTTCAGCATAATTTAGAAGCAAAGAATTGCGCTATTGAGGGGAGTTTCTCAGAGTCCATCTGCCTCTCCTTCTGTAACAAATATGGATCTTATTTTTTTTCATACAATCCACACACACTCATGTGTGGAAGGAAAATAAAATCAATTCTTCTGTAAAAATGAGAGCCGATGACAAAGAAGGCCTGACCTTTTAGCGATAAAATCAAAGTGGTATCGTATTTCCTTCTATTTACTGACCAATTTTGGGCAAATCTGGTTGATATGCAATATCATCATTCTTTCTTTTTTGTGCGAACAGAGTTTTCCTATTGGTGGCAAAGAGGTACAGCCAGGGAGTTTGGCAGTAAATTCCCGACTTAGTAGTCTTGATGGGAGTGACGGTAAGGCTCCTAATAAAGCCCGTTCATTAGTTCATTAGTTTTTTGCCATGGGGAACAAAAAAATGTGATACGAGGAAGTGATTTTGTGACTCGGTTGTCCCTAAATTCATGAATTTTATGAATCATTTATGCCAGTGAATTGAAGGGAGGATTTACTTCTAATTTAATAAATTATGAGTCGTTTCATTGAAGTAACTTTTCTGTTTGCCAACATTTTCTTTGATTCATTTCCAAGGCAATCTAGCTTCTTATCTGTTTCTATACATATGACAAAAAATCATATTTTGAAAAACCAAGTGTTTTCTGTGTTTTTCAGTTCATTTTGTCCTAATGTAAACCATTTTGTTGCTAATAGTTAAGCACACACAAATCTTGGTTCCGAGGGAAACTATACTCAGAGAGAAACCTCTGTACCATACAGTTACAAACTGTACCATACCATTCAGAACCGTTCAGAACCGTACAGTACCATATTGTATTGTTCAGAACCGTACCGTACCGTTCTGAATGGTTGTAATAGAAACCATTACTAATGGCTGGCCATTTGTTGGTACGTTAACAGGTGGTTATGTGAAATTTGTCGACTGTTCTGGGGCTTTTATGAAGAATGGAGAAGTTATCACTGAAAACTACATCAAGGTATGTTTAACGGCTGTTTGACGGAAATGAAGTTCATGTAAGGCTGTTTTTTTTTATTGCCTGTTTTGGGTCTTCAGTGTCCCTATCAAGTGCATGATATCGGATTTAGTTTCTGGAGGTTGTATTGGGAGGAAACTGGATCCAGAAAGATCGTCGTTTCTAACCGTACTACTTTGTCACCTCTCTCACTCTCTCTCCCTCTCTCTCCTTCTCTCTCCCTCTGTCTCTCTCTCTCCCTCTCTCTTTCTCTCCCTCTCCCTCTATCTATCCTTCTCCCTCTTCTCCTCTCCTCTCCCCCCATCTCTCTCCCTCTCTTCTCGTCTTTCTCTCTCTCCCTCTCTTTCTCTGGACCACAGGATGGTTTTGCTTTTCTTCATCTTTCCTCAACTGGATATTCTCGGTGGTCTTCCTGCTTTACAGAACCGGCAAAGTCCTTATTGGTCTTTAGTAAGGCATCAGAAGTGTAAGTTTTACTTACTTTTTATATAAGGTTTTTTAGGATTTTGTTAGGACATTATCTTGATGCTATATTGCTTTGCAAGGGTGAATCTCAAACATGACGCTTTATTTTCTGTGGATTAAATGTAGTAAAAAAACCGACAATGAATGTTTTTTTTGGCCGTCAGTTCCTTAGGATCTCTGAAGACATGCTTTGGGAGTAGTGGTAAATTTAAATTTAAGGAGAGTAAAGATTGAAATATTTCCATTTTATAACTAGCCCCAAAGTTTATATCTTCAGAGGTACAGAGCAACTAGTAAAAATAAAAATTATAGAGATAATAAAGATTAAAAGTTTTGCATTGACCAGCTATGGACACTGTTTCCGTTTCTGGCTATGGATGAAAATGCCTTAGTTCTAAGTTGCAGAAAAAGATGGCCGCATTATTCGTCTTTAAATGAAATTTTATTAACATTTTACCAATTCGAGTTAAAACATAACATGGCCTCGTTTTTTCCGCTGTTGGGTTCAAATAATGTGGGGATCAAGGGGTAAGCCCAACTATTTGGTAGAATTCTCACAATCATCACTATCATTATTGTATAACCGGAAAAACGCGTCCCATCGTTCCTAATGTTGCTCACCCTGTCAAATCATGGTAATCTCTTTTAAAACTTTTCTTGAAAGGGAATAGATTTAATCATAAGGTAACAATTTGGTGACTATGCAATTTACTACATCGACCCTCGCTGTTAAAGTTAGGAAATTCTTTGCTTTAACACTTGATTGAAATTAACTACATTACATTATGGTTTGCCATGTGGCTCATTATGGGCCACTGAATTAAATAGTGTCATCAACACTAAATGATTTGGGTAAAAAAAACACCAACTAGAATTAGAGTGATTATAACTATAATAGTGATTGACAGTTTTGCAGCTGCATTAATATCAAGTGATAAGTTTTAAGTTGTAATTTTGTCATGATTTGCTATTCTCCCGTAATACAAATCTCCTCCACGTGTACCAATATTATTTCTCTTTTATTCATTTATTTATTTGTTGTTTTGGGCAGGACATCACCTCCTCCACCTGACGATGACAATGTTCTTCCCCCTCCCCCCCCACTTATCGCTCCTTCTCCCCTTGGAGTCAGTTCTCCTCCACCATCTTTTCCAACTTCCACTCCCTCCCCACCCTTCGCTCCCTCCCCTTCCTATCCAACCATAGATTCTCCTCCACCTCCCTCTCCCTCTCCGACTCGAAAGAGCCCTTCGCCTCCCTCTCCTCCACCTCCCTCTCCTCCACCTCCCTCTCCTCCACCTCCCTCTCCTCCACCTCCCTCTCCCTCCCCGACTCAAAAGAGCCCTTTGCCTCCCTCTCCTCCTCTTGTTAAAAAGTCGCCTCCATCGGTACCTTCTAGGAAGCAACCACCACCTATTCCTTTAAGGCCCCAAACAAGCTTATCACCTCCTGTACCACTACCCCCTAAGTCTAAAAATCCTCCTCCAAGATTAGAAACCCCTTTAATTTCTCCTCCTATTAAAAAATCACCTATACCTAGTCCTCCTCGTATACAACCATCTAGCCCTCCAAATAATTCACCACCAACATCCCCTCCAGTTATTAAAATTCCTCTCTCCCCCCCTCCAAAAAAATCACAAAAATCTCCACCTCCCACTCAAAGCTTATCTCCTCCTCCTGATGACCCTCTCGTCGGACCTTCAGAGATAGGATCCCCTTCGAATCCTGATGATAGTCCACCTCCATTTCCTTCTTCATCTCCTCCTCCCCCCCCACCAGTTTCCCCAATTTCGTCTCCATCTCTTCCTCCATCTCCTCCTCTTCCTCCTCCCCTTCCTCCTCCATCTTTTGAAGTACCAATCCTCCCAATTTCATCTCCTGTTATTGCTCCGTCAAAACCATTATCAAAGTCGCCACCACCGTTTTTGCAGATTCCTCCCTCCTCTTCCCCTTTGGAGTCTCCTTCCGAGGAGTCTCTTCCCGGCTTGCCTCCACCCTCTCTCCCTCCAATGTGAGTACCTTTTTTACACTTCATTAAGCCATAATTGGTAATATTGTTACACCGCGGATCCATATTAGTGTTAAAAAATTATGTGGGCGTTAAAAATTATATGGCGTGGAGTTTATTTTAGTGTTATTATTTTTAATTTAGGTTTGAGCAAAGTGGAAAACCGTGAACCACTTACCATATTAGCACCCAGAAAAAAAAAATTATGTTATGAACATTATTTAATGTTCAAGACGAAAAAAACCGGCACCGCATTAGTGTTATTAATGCTATTAACGATTCTCGGTGTATCTTCCTCCAACGTGAGTACTTTTCTTATAGTTCAGCTAAGCCATAATTGGCAATTTGGTACCTTCCTCCATTGTTGTTGACTCTTTTACGGTTCAATAATTCATAATTGGTACTATGTGTTACATTACAGTTTTACACCAAATCGTTGACAGTGAAATCTTACAGTTACCGTTTTTGTGTGAGGAGGTTGTTATGTCATGTGCATCCTTTTACAAGCCTTTAGGTTTTTTCTCCAGTAAAAATTGAAGTTTTTTACCTTAATTACCTTATGCCTTAATACCTTAATGTTGTCCATTCCTTGCTTCAAATAACCTCTTTATCTCCTACGATACTGCCATTTATTTAAGGAGTGGACTTCTCAGTTTTTTTTGTGGTAAATTCAAATATAATACAAATATTCTCTTCGTACTCCAACAAAACAAACAAAGTCGTGAATACTCTCTCAAATTGCGACTACTATTACAAGTTCTTATAAAACACACTCCAACTTTTCCAGCATTCCATGTTTTAGCTCATTGTTTATAATTCACTTCACTTCTACATTTGAAATACTTTTGATACACAAAAATAATAGAATTGTCCATTACCACCATCATAAAACTCGTGGTTTTTAAGTGCAGAAAGTAAAGACACATTAAACTTTTCTAATTTAAATTTCACTTTGTTGATTTCATATAAAGTCACAGTTTCATATTATTCAATTAAGACTGTATAATATGTCCTCATTTTCCGCAATTAGGATTTTGTGTTAAAATTAGCAAAACAGTTTTATAAGACAAAAACAAACAAAAAAAAGAAAAAAAACAAAAAAAACAAAAACAAAACAAAAAGTCACTTATCCTTCATCTAATGGTCATGGCAGGTCACAACCTCTTCCCTCTCCTCAAAGCCCAAAACGACCCCCATCTTTATCTGGACCTTTATCTTCTCCTATCTCTCCACCTGTCAATCCACCAATATCTCCACCAATATCTCCACCTTTATCTCCACTAAGTCCTCAAAGAACATTTCCTCCAGACATGGACTCTCCCTCCCCTCCTCCTAAATCTCACTCCCACCCAAGTCCTCCAGACATGGACTCTCCCTCTCTCCCTCCTCTCAAATCTCCCTCTCGCCCAAGTCTCCTCCAGACATGGACTCTCCCTCTCCCTCTCCCTCTCCCTCTCCCTCTCCTAAATCTCACTCCCACCCAAGCCCTCCTCCGAAAGCATTTCCTCCAGTCATGGACTCTCCCTCTCCCTCTCCGCCTCCTAATGACTTCCATTCCCAACCGACTCCAGAACCATTCTCTCCCCCTCCTCCTCCTCCTAACGATTTTTATATTCCTTCCTCCATTCCCATTTACTTACCTAATCCTCCCCCCCCTCAATTTTCTTTATATACTCCTCCCTCTCCCAGGTTTTCACTTAACCCACTATCTCCCTGAAAAAAGGTTTTTTACGTCTTAGCCTTATTCCTATCTCTCTTCTTTACCTCTCCCCCCCCCCCCAAGGCTACCATTCCACCTTACTTCATCCTTCCATTCCTTCATATATCCCTGTCTGAATCTTCCTTCCCTCTCCTCCCTCCCTTTCTCCCCCACCCCCTCCCCATTCGGATCCTTCCTAATCCATCTCTTCCGAAAATGTTGATCTCTCTCCTCGGCCGTTTTTGTTCGAGAAAATTTTTTTCTGGGGGCCATTCCTTCCATCCTTCCTCCTCCCTCCCTCCCTCCCTCCCCTCCCTCCTTCCATTCCTTCCTTCCCTTACCCTCCCCCTCCTTCCATTCCTTCCATTCCATCCTTCTCTCTCCCCTCCACCCTTCTCTCTCCCCTCCACCCTTCTCACTCCCCTCCAACCTATTCTCTTTCCATTGTCTCATTTCCTCTCTCCCAAATCCCTTAGTAACTTCCCCTCCATTTGTTAATAATGTCAACCTGGCAGTTGTTATTAAAACTAAATAATTTGTTATTATTGTTAATAAAACCAACATTCATTTTTTGATAAAAACTGGCATCCATTTGTTCAAAAAAGTACTTTTAACTGTTAAAAAAAATAACATACATTTGTTTATAAAACTAGCCTCTATTTGTTAATAAAACAAACTTCCAGTTAATAAAACAAACTTCCAGTTAATAAAACTAACTTCCTTTCGTTATAAAAACTATCCTACAGTGGTTAGTGGAACTAACCTCCATTTGTTTATTACACTATCCTCTGAATGTTAATAAGACTAGCCTCCATTTGTTAATAAGACTCTCCTCCATTTATTATTAAAACCAACCTCATTTGTTAATGAAACTAACATCCGTTTGTTAATAAAACTACCTTCTGATTGTTGATAAAATTAAAACCTCCAATTGTTAATACAACTGAGATCTAAAATATATTTTTCAGTCGTCAATTAAACTAATATCCAATATATTCCCATTGTCATATAACTAAAACTAATCTCCATTTGTTAAAAAAACTAATCTCCATTTGTTAAAAAACTAATCTCTATTTGTTAAAAAAACTTATCTTTTACCACCTCTTGTGTCTCTCCATTTACAGGCTGTTATCTTCTCCCCCATCACCGCCTCTCGCCCCTTCAGTATCTCCCGTATCTCCTCCTCTTCTCTCACCGGAAGATCCCTCTCTCCGTCCCTCTCCATCTTCACCTCCACCTGCCCCTTCCCCACCCTCCCTAACGCCAGCTTCCTCTCCTCTCCCTACAGTTATTGATTCTCCTCCTCTCTCTCCACAGCCAACAGTGGAGGACTCTCCTCCTCCCTCTTCTCAAGAGCCCTCTCCTTCCTCAACTTCAGAAGCTCCCTCTCCTCTCCCTCCGGTAGTTTTTGAACCTCCTACTCCTACCTTGGAGAGCCCAACCACATCTTTCTCTCCTCCCCCTACTCTCTCACCTCCCCCTGTCGATCCTCCTCTAATTGAACCTCTTCCCTTCTCACCCCCTTTGTCAATTAAAAACTCTCCTCCTTCCCCGTCCACTATCCTGGAATATCCTCCTACCCCTTCTCGAAAATCCCCTCCCCCCTCAAAATTAGAGATCCCTCCTCCTTCTCCTCTTGCTCCCACACCTTTGAAATCTCCTCTATTAAAGAGTCCTACCAAATCTCTCTCTCCCCCCCCTCCCTCCACCTTACCTGATTCTCCCCCACCTTCAAACACTCTCCCTCCCTCCTCGACTTCAAAATCACCTCCTTCTCTCCCTCTTCCTTTAGACCTTCCTCCTCCAGCCTTAGAGCCCCCAGTCACCACTCCCTCTCCCCCCCCAACTCCTCTAATTGAGGGTCCTCCCTCTGTCTCCCCCCCTTCCCAAGCACCTGCAAGTCTTGAAGACTCTCCTCCTTCCCCCCTTCTTGATGCTCCTCCTCCTCTCTCTTCCCCTCCACCTTCAGAATTTTCTCTCCCTCCATTAAGTTTACCCTCTCCTCCTCCTCCTACCTTGGAGAGCCCAACCACATCTCTCCCTCCTTCCTCTACTCCATCTGAAACATCTCCTCCTTCCTTATCACCTTCAGTACTTGAAAACTCTCCTCCTCCTCTCACCCTTCCTGACTCTCCCTCCCCTGCCGGTGTCTCTCCTCCCACCCCTTCCCCTATTGAAAAATCACCTCCGCCTCTTAAAAAATCACCTCCGCCTACAAAACTTGAGACTCCTCTTCTCCCTCCTTCTCTCCCTTCCCCTTCACAAAGTTTGGAGCCTCCACCCGCCTTAACTCCTCCATCGGGGAGTCCGATTATCTCTCCCTCTCCCCCTAGTTCCCCTCCCCCATTTCCAGCCGAATCTCCTACCTCTGCTCCCTCTACACCCTCTTCTCCTACCCCATCTACTCCCCTTACTCCTTTATCTCTTCCACCACCTTTACTACCACAAGTCTCTCCCTCTACCCCCCCTCCAAATTCTATCCCTCCGGTGGCAGACGGGCCTCTCAACGCCCCTCCTCTACCTTCTATCCCTCCAACCTTAACTCCTCCCTCTACCCCCTCCTCCCCATTATCAAGCCCCATCATTTCTCCAACTGTACCTCCATCTCTCTCCTCCCCACCTTATTATTCTCCTTCTTCCTCACCTCCCTCCATCTCTCCCTCGTCCTCCCCTTCGTCTCCTCCTCCTCCCATCTCTCCCTCCGTCTCTCCCTTGTCCTCCCCTTCGTCTCCTCCTCCTATTTCTCCCTCCGTCTCTCCCTCGTCCCCACCTTCTTCCTCTCCTTCTTCCACTTTTCCCTCCATCTCTCCCTCGTCCCCACCTTCATCAGCTCCTACCCCTCTCCCCTCGATTTCAAAGTCTCCTCCCTCCCCAAAACCAATTCGTTCCCCTATCCCTCCACCCCTATCACCTTCCTCCTTACCACCTCCCCCCCAATCTTCCCTTCAATCTGAAAACGGTACCAATTCCCCCCTAGTGGCGGCTAACTATGCCGGTCGCTTCCCTCCTCCCCCTCCCTCTCCTCCCTCTAGTGGGAATACTATAAGTAAACCAACCATTTTTTTCACTTTATCCACACTAATTGTGGTGAGTCTCCTTTTCTTTGGATCTATTTTGTGAGACGAAAAAAGACAAAATAAAAAACAAAACCGAACAAAGCAAGAAACATGAAACAAAACAAAACAAAACAAACATGAAACAAAAAACAAAAAACATAAAGCAAAAACAAAACTAAACAAGGAACTAAAAAAAAAGTCGGTTTTTGAGTTTTGATTCGTCGTGTTTCTTGCCCATTATAATTAGGTTTTTGTCAAATTCAACCAGAAAAAATATACAAAAAAGCGAAAAAATAACAAAATCAAAAACAAAAATCGGTTCTAGCATGGTGATTCCTCGTTTTTTTTACTCATTTTTAATTAGGTTTTTTTTCACATTTACTTCATTTTTTTGCATGTTATTCGTTATTTTCCCCATTTGTTTAGCTTTTAACTGTTTTTATTTTTGAAGGTTTAAATAAAAATATGTTAGTTTCCCTATCCCCAGCTACATGAGAAAAAAAAAGGGGGAAAAATGGGAGAAAAGGGAAAAAGGGAGAAAGAAAAAGAAAAAAACCTTTGATATTTCTTTAGTTAAGTAGAAATTGAACAAGTCAAAAAAATTGTTCAATGTTGTTCTCGAATATCTTAAAGCAAATTTTCTAATTATGTGTAGCCATAAACAAATAGAGTTTTAAAAATAGTGTAGAAGATGTTTTGAATCTAGTTTTTCAATAAGTTTTGAGATTAGTTTTGCCGGTTTGAATAAATTTTTTGGGAAGGGTTGTTACAAATTCTTATTGACCATGTTTTATTAAACTTTTTTACTACAATTTTTATAATCTTCTATTGTTTTTTCTTTTTTTTTGTTTGGGTATAGAGATCCTGGATATTTCTGTTGGTTTTCTCACCAACATATATAGCATTTAAAATAAAAATAAAAAAATAGTAAGGCAAAAAATAATGAAATTTAAGATTTTAAAAAGAAAAAATAACCTCCTCAAATGGGGAAAAAAAGAGTAAAAACAAAGAGTTTTTAAAAAAACAAAAAATTCATGAAAAACCGATCTCAATACCAGAAAATGTACCAATATCAATTAGATTCCAGGAAATGAAAAAATACATATTCTTACTCTTTATCTCCTGTGACGTCACAGAATGTAAACAAAAAAATGGAAAACTTGAAAAAAATGGAAAAACCTACGCTCTATTTCCACTCTTCCTTACATTAAGCCTCCAACTCCTAACTCCATTGACTTTTATACAAATATCAGTAGAAAAAAATATCAAAAGAAAAAACTTCAAAAGAAAAAACATCTGTAAAAATTAACTGAAATTCTACAACTAGCTACACTTTTAAATTTTTTGGCTTTATTCCAAATGTGCCGACACTGCGGAAGAATGTTGGGATTTTTTTTTTTCCGATTTTCGAGTTTTTACCACCAAAATTGGTGCATTCTGTATCCATAAAAATATTTCAAAACGTCAAGTATGACCATAGTTTCAAACTTTTAATATACGGAAATTTATGAAGACGCTATATGTGATTATCCCACACAATACGCATATTAACAAAGTACTTAGATACACTGTAAGATATGCATATAATATGGGAGAACTTAAAATAGTATTTCCTTACAAATATGTTAAAACATGACTTATGACCATGATTTTAACATATATATAAAATGGTTATGGAAACAATATATGTGATTACCCTTGACTATACGAGTGTTAGAACCCACGTAACAATATATAGTCTTCCATACAAATATATTCCATTAATTAATGACCGTAGTTTTAAATCTATAATGTATAAAAAGATTCGGAAACACTATATCTGGTTACTCCGTTGTATACACATTATACTAAATGTATATGAACAAAAAACAGGTAAAACCCATACAGTACGCATATAATATGGGCAGACTAAATATAGTGTTTCCCTACAAATATGTTAAAATTGAGTAATGACCATGGTTTTATTGTACAAAATGGTTATGGAAATGACTGTAGTTTTAAACTTTTAATGTATGAAAAGTTTCTGAAACAATATATGTGGTTTTACCTTCGTATTCACATTATAGACTTTTTAATACACATAATACATTGGGAAACAGATTCATTTTTTCCATACAAGTACATCGCCAATCAATATTAGAGTTTAAACTTTTTTACACATTTTTCAGGCAGCAAAAGTTCTTTTTCTCCTCACATATATTTCCGATTTTAAAAGGTGACATTTGTCACGATCGAAGGGTATGTCCGTTACCTTTCGATTGCTTACCTCAGAAACAAAATCCGAGGGTCCATCATAAAGTTTTCTGGCTGCCCGAAAAATGCTTTTTGACTGCCCTGAACACGTTATTTGACTGTCCGATAAATATTTTTTGACTGCCCGAAAAATGTTTTTTGACTGCCCGAAAAATGTATAACTCTAATAACGATGGGCGGTGTACGAGAGAAGGATTTTTTTACACAAAAAACTATTATTTAACACACAAAAAGACAAAAGTTGTGACATCACTTACCACGTGATGTGAACAGAAGGAACTCACACTTCCGAGTACAATACTGTCCCCCCCCCCAAAAACAAGGTGTCAATTTAGTAAAAATTAAAGTAAAATGGGTATGGAATCAATAGAATATCGATATTGTAAAACATTCATTGTTTTGAATTCTTGAAAAACACCAAAACCTTTCAGCCCTCTCCCTCTCCTTCGCCACCTCCCCCTACTCCTTCCTTCTTCCACCTCCCCCTCCCCCTCTCCTTCCCCTCCCTCGCCCTTTCTCTCTCCCTCCCTCTCCACTGACTCTCTCTCTCTCTCTCCCTCCACTTTCTCTTTCTCTCTCTCTCCCTCCACTTCCTCTTTCTCTCTCTCTCCCTCATCCGAACTTGTCCAGGCACCAACGAAGGAAACGTCGGTAACAACTTGCAAAAACACCGGTAAAAACGAAAGTAAAAACGTCAGTAAAAACATCGTTAAAATTGTTAATACAAATGAATATATCTCATTACTCATTACTAGTGTTGGGTATCGAGGACCCTTTGCCGATATTCGATATATATCGAATTTCAGGTACCCGATAATCGATATATCGCTTCGATATATCGAAAACCAAATTATCGCGATATATCGCCGATATATCGTATCGCCGATATATCGAGCCATAAAAAAAATGAAATTTCCATTTTTTTTTTCAACCCCCCCCCCCCCCCCCCCCCCCCCCCCGGGGGGGGGGGGGGGGGGGGGGGGGGGGGGGGGGG
>JBBHKE010002386.1:0-24865 GCA_037447655.1 Zygnema cylindricum | reverse complement strand
CCCCCCCACCTTCCCCACTCGTCCACGTGGCATTCTCTCGCACGTGCAGCAGCGCCAGCCTGGCACCTCCCCTCCCCTCCGCCATCCGTACGGCTGCCTCCACCGCCCGCCGACTGTCCTCGCCGCCGTCCACCGCCACCACTAGGGTCATAGGCCGTACGGATTGTACGGACTGTACGGACAGGGGGTTGAGGTTGACCATGGGTGGGAAGGGAGAGATAAGTGTTGGGAGGGAGAGGAGAGAGGGAGAGAGGGGGAGGAGAGAGGGGAGAGAGAGGGAAGAGGACGGGAGAGGGAGAGGGAAGGGAGGAGAGAGACGAGAGGAGAGGGAGGGAGAATGGAGGAGGGGAGAGGTACAGGAGATCTGAGAGAGAGAGAGAGAGAGAGAGAGAGAGAGAGAGAGAGAGAGAGAGAGAGAGGTGATTTTGTGGTACTTTTTTCTTTTTGGAGGTATGTACGACTCCGGATTTGGGGGGGGCGAATTGGAAGGCAAAAATTCATGGTACGAAATGTCGGTGGAATTTTGTGGACACGTGGACGCCTATTAATGGCATACGTACGAATGTGAGTTGTCGTTTATGATCTACATATGTGTACGGAGCCAGCATGGCATTAATTGTCAAACGACGCAAAAGAGATTATAAAACAGTACGTATTTTACTATTTTGTCTCTTTATAGTTTATAAGTTTATATATTTAAAATTTTCTCCGTAACGTATAGTATGTACACCGTGTATCGCTATTAGGGTTTAATAGTTTTTTCGCCACTTTAAACATCTTTTCTCCGTACACACGTGTCCATTTTGCAGTTTGAGACCGCCAATCGGAAGCTGAGAATAGTACCTTTCAATCGCAACCGTCAGATTTAAAAACTGACATGCGTGTACGGAGAAATGATGTTTAAAGAGACTAAAAAAACATTAACACTAATAGCGATTCATGGTGTCCGTACGATGTACTTTCGATTTTTTCTTGTTTTTTTCTGCGTAACGTTCTAGTCACGGAATTCTAAAACGTTACAAGATGACGCGTAGTCAATTAATTTACTGTACGGTTCCATGTCGACACGGTACTGTACTTTTTTTGTCGTTTCTTGCCAGCACAGCAAGTAAAGTTTGCCGTACAGGAATCTTCTAGGATGGCACTTCTCGCTTGATCCTGCAATATCTCCAGCGGCATCTGACCGTCGATATTTTTGTTAAGAAAGAAGGAAGACAAATTGTACGGCCAGATGCTGCTAATATGTTGGTACTACGGGCAGCGTAAATGAAAAAAGAAGAATATTTTATTATATAAAAAAACGCTATAGTTAAACCATCAAGAAACAAAATTAGCCAAAAGTAGTGAAAGTACACTTGGAGTGATACCTAAATGCTACATCCGTACAAGCGTGAAGGAAGACGGCGCAGAATGATTGCTGCTTACGTGGCAGTCACAGTCACTCTGAAAATCAGGTTGTCATATAGTACAGCAGTATTAGAAACTTGGAAAAGTACAGTCCTAATTAATCCTAATTTAGTGTCGACAAAAAACGAGTACTGATGGGACAACAGTCACCATTCAAAAACAGTTTTAACCCTAAGTAACACATGGTTGGTCCATAAATAGTGTAGCTATTTGTATGAAGCTAGGAGCTTGTTGCTATCCTTCACGTGTTCCAATGTTAAGGGATTATTGAAATCGTAAAAAATCAAAACATCCAACAATAATACAAAAGGAGAAATATCTTTTCATGTAGTTTATGATTTTCCTCCAAAAAATGGCTTTGACATTTATTGTATTTTTGCATGTGGTCGATTACAAAACGAAGTTTCCCAAGTACCGTACTATGCTAATTCTAAAATTGACAAATAGTACACCGTGTATCGCTATTAGTGTTGAAGTTTTTATTGCCACTTTAAACATTTTTTCTCCGTACACGCTTGTCGGATTAGAGATCTGATGGCAGGGATTAAAAGATAAGATTCCCATCTTCCGATTGGCGGTCTCCATATGAAAATCGGACAAGTGTGTACGGAGAAAATATGTTTAAATTGGCGAAAAATAATTGATGCTAATAGCAATACACGGTGTACTTTCTTGTACGTCTATGCTAAATTAATTATGGAGGTTATCCAATCCAAAAAAAGTACTTAGACTTTTATTTTGTTCTTTTATTTTCTGTTTTCATTTTCATGGCGCAAAGTTTGACACTTGACAAATTACCAAACATCCATGCACATATCTCACCACCAAAAATGTAGACATTGTTAACAACCTCATCATCATAAAACTTAAATTAGTCCACACTATTTCTCGTGAATTCCATCATTATCAAAAGTATTAAAGCATTCTATAATTTTATCCTACCGCGACTCATATTATATCACCCGCCGCGTTTGCAAATCTAATAATTTGGTAGTTTGGTTTAACTAAATGCCAAAAAAAAATAAAGAATGTGAGCTTCATGCATGTGCCAAGGGATCAACGAGATCGGACGGTGGAGATGAGCTCTCGTGCTTATGCATCATCGGCGACTTTCTAGGAAATCAAAAGAAAGCATGATAGCTAAACCTCGAAATCGTACGGAAAAAAATTAAAATCTGTATAAATATCATAACCGTTTATCGATTTTCAATCGCCTTTCTTGCCTTTTGTTGCTTTCTTACCTTCGTGACTCTTTTCTCTTTCCCACCTCTTAATATTTTTTCACTTTCCTACTTATTTTTTGGTTTTAAAATTTTCCTTCCTTTCCTTTTCTTGTAGAAAAGGACAAGTTTCAATTCTCTAACTAGATCAAAGAAGGTCGACATTCGCCCCAAAAAATTGTGTAACAAATTGTCACAAAATGTCATTTTGTCTCTATGGAAATAATTGCCCAAACAGGCAATTTTGTACATTTCTCCATCCTGGGCAAGGCCTTGTTCCTCTAAAAGGTTTACGAGCCCAACTGTATAACTGCTACATAGAACAGTTAGTCGTAATAGTTTTCGAAAAAAAAAATGTTATGAGAAAGACAATGGGAAAGAACAATACTGTTGTTTGACTAGTATACAAAAAATACTAACTTGGGTTTTTCAACATGAACTTGATGCATGTAATTTACTTATTCAATTATTTATTGATTGGTTTTTTATGCTAGGATTTATTGTTTTTTTCAGTTCATTTTTTGACAAGTTTTGGTTTTGAATGGGTACTTACGCATGGTTTATGGGATATCTTTTTTTTTTCTTCTTTTTTTCCTAATGGCTGCAGATATATCGCCATTCGACAACTTTTTTAAATCAAAGTTCGTTAAAATTCAAGAAACCTGATCGAATTCAATAAGTTCAATAAGTGCAATAGTTAAATGCTATCAGATTTTATGTGACATCACTACCATGTTCTTCGATAAATTTCCTCACTTCTAATAGCCAGTGGATTTTTTGTAAATAAAAGTACTCTAATAATTTTGGTGCTCCTAAATGCTGATGACATGTACACAAGAAGCTTATAAAATGTTTAACTTATGGTATGATGTTATGAAATTATTAAAAAATGTTTAATACTTCACTGGAGCAACATTGCGTAAACTTGCTTGTTTTAAGTTTTTTGCTTTTGTCTTCTACTTTTGAGTATGTTTAATGCCATACATTAGAATATGTGTGTGTGTGTGTATATATATATATATATATATATATATATATACATATAAGATCGATAAGTGCAATTGTTGTTTTTAGAAAGCTTTAGTCCTCTTTATGCCTCAGCTGTGAGAGAGAGCTGTTCAAGACTTAAGCTATTTTTGGTTGAGTTGGTTGAGTTCGGTTCAGTACTTATCGAAATTAGTGTGACAGTGAAGTTGGGAGTTCACGGTTCATTCACACTTGAGACACGTGTCGTCACTTGGGAGAATGCGTGAGTATGTCCTCCGTGGACGTACGGAAATTCGGCAGGACCACTGGACTTCGTAAAGTCAATTCTACGGTGCCAAATCCTCTAATCGGACCGTTGACAGCCACCGCCAACAAATAGTGACGAGGCGTGACTAGAACATTATCACTTTACGTTGTCTGAACTTCGGTGTAAATATTTGTGATAGAATGTTAGATGTACGGCTGGAATGCCTCCGTACAGCTTAGTGTAGTTTCGGTGTATAAAAGTAGGACTTAGTGAATTTGATTTTTAGGAACAAATGATATGAAAACTGTACACTCAGTTTTATGTAATTTCATTTCTACATATCTCACAGATTTGTTAGCAGAATTGATTGAAATTTTGTGTGTGTGTTTCTTTTTATGTTATCTACATTGTGAAAAATTTTCAGGGCGTTTAAAGCGTTTTTCTGAAAGTTATAGTCTGTCAAAATTTCTGTTCAGCCATCGATATTTGTGGAAGCTTCCTCTCTTGATTTGTTCTACGATGACTACTGCTGCATCTTCTTCATCTTCAGTGCCAGCAGTTGTGTCAGAACAACAGTAATAAGTGCAATAAGTTCGATAAGTTCATCAAGTGAAGTGTTTTCGATAAGATCGATAAATTCAATAAGTTTGATAAGATCAATAAGTGCATTTTTGTTATCATGAGATATCTAATCCCTCCAATTTTAACCTGCATTTGTGTGAGCGTTTATAGTTTTAAAATGACAAACAATCATGATCAACCTATAGTTAACAAACGGACTTCTCGATTGCCCACTATGATGTTGTGGACTGGAGAAGATAGATTGCCTAAATTGTCACTACAATGGTGCTTGTAACAAACTCAACAAAACTCTGAGTTTGATTCAAAAATTATTTTCTACTTATAGCTTCGGTTAGGGATTATTTCAAATTAAGTCACGACTCAAACAAAGTCTTCGCTATTCCATACAGATGAACTTGTCGACAACAAACTCATTAATCAAGGTTTGAAGTGAAGTTGTGTCAAGCAGAACCAACGATGGAGTTTTTTTCCATGATTGGGTTATTAAAGTGATTAATTGTAATAAAGACATAATTTCCTGCTTAATAAAGTCCTTTTCTAAGGAATAATTTGAACCCTAACTACCGCTTGAAAAACGTTTCAAAGACCTTGCAAAAAACTTAAGTTCAATAAGTGCAATAAGTTCGATAAGATCGATAAGTTTAATAAGTGCAATAAGATCGATAAGTTCATCAAGTGAAGTGGAATTAGGTTGATACGCTCGATAAGTTCAATAAGTTTGATAAGATCAATAAGTGCAATAAGTTTGATAAGATCGATAAGTTCAATAAGTGCAATAAGATCAATAAGTACAATAAGTGCAATACGTTCAATAAGTGCAATAAGTTCGATAAGATCAATAAGTTTAATAAGTGCAATAAGTTTGATAAGAACGATAAATTCGATAAGTGCAATAAGTTCGATAAGAACGATAAGTTCGATAAGTGCAATAAGTTCGATAAGATCGATAAATTCGATAAGATCGATAAGTTCAATAAGTTCAATAAGTTCGACAAGATCGATAAGTTCAATAAGTTCAATAAGTGCAATAAGTTGAATAAGTGCAATAAGCTCGATAATATCGATAAGTTCAGTAAGAGCGATAAGTGCGATAAGATCGATAAGTTCAATAAGTGCAATAAGTTCGATAAGATCGAAAAGTTCAATAAGTTCAATAAGTTCAATAAGATCGATAAGTTCAATCAGTGCAATAAGTTCGTTAAGTTCGATAAGATCAATAAGTGCAATAGTTGAATGCTATGAGATTTTATGTGACATCACTACCATACTCTTTGATGAATTGTCTGATTTTTATTAGCCAGTGGAGTTTTGTTGTTAAATATTAATACTCCAATACTTTTGGGGCTCAAAAATGTTAATTACATGCACACAAGAACCTAAAAAATGTTTAATTTAATTGTGGTATGATGTTACAAAATTGTAAAAAACTGTATGCCACTCTAATTTGCTGAATCAACAGTGTATACCTGTTTGTTTAAGTTTTTGCTCAAATCTTCTAGATCTAGGTAGGTTTTATGCCATACATTTGCAGGAAAAAAACGATTTCTTAATTGTATAGCTGAATACAGAATTTTTGCCGATTCGACTATTTATCGCAAACAGAGATTTAACTGATTTGATTCTTGATTTAATTCTTTCCTTGTTTAAATACAGTTATCTGATTTCTACCGAGCTTGAGTATATCCATCTTGTCCGGAATCCGAGGGTGGAGAATGCATACAATTCATATCTCAAAAATACCGTTTTTTTGCCTTCGATCCCTCTTAATCAAGAGACATGTACAACGCCAGCTACAACGTTTTTCAAATGTCTTTTACCTTCTTGGGGTTTTGAATCCCTAAGGGAGTACGAAAGGCTATTGTTTCATGGAACAAAACACAGGTTTGAAAAAAGTATAATTGACAACGGTTTTGATGTGGGGAGAACAAATAGCGGACTTTTCTTTGCCAGCCATCCTGATACTTCTCATCGTTATACAGAAATTGATGGGCAAGGTACGTCGAGAAATGAAAAAAATGTCACAGATTTATCTTTTCTTTGTTTGAATGGAGTCATTTTTTGGAGATATGCATTACATTTGTGTTCTCAAAGTACATCGTCTACCGAGATAATTACAAAATGTGTGGACATTTTTCATACTAGATTATTGAGATTTGACATAATTTACAGTATTTTTTTGCCACTAGATTATCCAGGTTTAACACAGTTTATTATAGACCACATGAATAAATTGAAAATTTATTCACAATACAACTGTCAGTGCATACGTCATCTTGGTACAAAGTCAATAGTTCGTACTTTTGAACGATAGTATTATTGACCTACGATTGGAAATTTGAAATTAGTTTTTATAATTCCCTTCATTGTTTTTGGAATTTAGTTAAAGAAAGAATAAAGGAAGGAAGAAAGAGAGAAAGGTATTATTTCCCATCCATGTTGCTATATATTTTCAGCACTAATTAAAGTAAATAGTGCGTTTTTGTAGGATATCGTGCGATGTTTTTGGCACGTGTGAGCCGAGGGAGGATAAACGCCGGTGAAACCTTTTTTCAACCTTTTTTTTTTTTGCGTCAAATAGTGCATTTTCGAAAATTATTTTTTATTACATAATCCGGAATAACGAAAAAAAGAAAAAAATGTGTGTTAATGACAATCAAAGCATTTAATTTGATACTCGGTGTTTTTAAGAAGAGTTTTCGGTTCTTCCGCTATTTCATTTTTTTTATTCAATTTTTTATTTCATTTGTATATTCCATTTTTTCTTTTAAAAACATATAGAGTCATTTTTTTATTTGCTTTTTTGCAGGGAAAATACGATGAGATAGTCGTTCGCAATAATGAAGATTGTTTACCCCTTGCTCTTCTTTACTATAAATAACTCCAAAAAGAGCATTTCTTTCACATTTTTTTTCCTATATTTCATAAAAAAAAAAAAAATATTCAAGTTTTTTTCCGCAGTTTTTCTTTTAACAAAAAAGATAGATTTTTTTTTTTAAATAGTTTGAAGCTCGTTAAGAAAATAATTGCAAAAAGAAAAAGCATAGAAGATATAGCCAGCATTTGGACTCGTTTTCCACCCAAGCTTTAACGAAATTCAGTGACAAAAGAATTGTGTAATTTTGTAATTTGAGACAAATGTAATTGAAGCATTTTCTTTTTGTTTGTTTGTTTGTTCTCAATTTCCCACCTTTGGTCACCTTTAATTTCCCCACATTTTCCCCCACAAAATTTTCCCATTTAATTTTAGGCACTATTTTGACCATCGTTTTTCTGTTTGAGACAATTCACATGTGCATAGAGGATGGTGTATTTTGCCTCGGAAGTTAAGATATTTTTAACATTTTGTATCCTGTTACTTTTTAAAGGGTCTATACTTGTAGGGTTTCATACTTGTTAGGGCTCTTTGTCTTAGAATTTCTCAATAAAAGAAAGCTTTGTAACAAAAAAAAATAAAAAAAAAAAATATATATATATATATATATATATATATATATATATATACTTAAATAAGCTAAATCATGTTTGTTGACGTACCCAAGATGCGAAAACTGTGGTCAACCATTCGAGCGATCGTGACGAAACCACGTGTAAAGATCTAGATGGGTAGACCTACCACGTGTAATCACAGAATAGGGCATCACCAGATAGAACACAAAGGGAGAAATAGGAACAGGGAGAGGTAAAGAGAGGTAGATCACATCAATAGTGGGAAAGGCAAGATAGTTGTATTCAGCTAAGTAGCAAATGATTACAATTATTATTAGGCATCGACAAAACTAGAAGAATTAGAAAGTAATAATCACAAATGTAGGCGTAAATAGTTGGTAGTCCGAAATTCCATTATAAGAGAGAGGTTTACAATGTAGACATGGACTATTTGTCCCAATTAAAAAAAAAAAAAAAAAAAAAAAAAAAAACAGCCAAAACAGGCCCGTTTTCCCCTTAGTCAAATTCTCCACTCCTTCCACAGAGTTTGAGAAGCTTTACACAGCTCTCATCAGTGCAAATGTATCTGTTGTATTTTATGAGACATCTTCTGTAATTAATATATAAAATTGATGAACATTAAGCCTTCTTTGTGCACTAGAGGGGACCGAATTGGTCGGTTATTTACAAAATAGTGCTCTTAGTGTAAGGTAGTTGTACGTTTTCTGTACGAACAAAGGTAGCTTTTTTGTACGGACAACACACGGTTTTCAATTCAGGACAAAAAAAAATAATGCTTGTACGGAAAAGATACGGTAACCTGTTTGTATAGCAAAACACGGTACCAAGTTTGAATAATTAAAAACCATCAAAAGTCAAAACATGAAGCAGTAATACAAAGGAGGTATCTTTTCATTGCATGTGGTTTACTATTCCTCAAAAATTTTGCTTTGATATGTGTTGCATTTTTGCATGTGGTTAGTTACACAGCGAAGTTCCCAAAGCCCGACTAAAAATCAATTTACGAAGTCTAGAATTGCCATAAATAGTACTTTCTTGTACGTCTATGCTAAATTAATTATGGAGGTTATCCAATCCAAAAAAAGTACCTTAGACTTTTATTTTGTTCTTTTATTTTCTGTTTTCATTTTCATGGCGCAAAGTTTGACACTTGACAAATTACCAAACATCCATGCACATATCTCACCACCAAAAATGTAGACATTGTTAACAACCTCATCATCATAAAACTTAAATTAGTCCACACTATTTCTCGTGAATTCCATCATTATCAAAAGTATTAAAGCATTCTATAATTTTATCCTACCGCGACTCATATTATATCACCCGCCGCGTTTGCAAATCTAATAATTTGGTAGTTTGGTTTAACTAAATGCCAAAAAAAAATAAAGAATGTGAGCTTCATGCATGTGCCAAGGGATCAACGAGATCGGACGGTGGAGATGAGCTCTCGTGCTTATGCATCATCGGCGACTTTCTAGGAAATCAAAAGAAAGCATGATAGCTAAACCTCGAAATCGTACGGAAAAAAATTAAAATCTGTATAAATATCATAACCGTTTATCGATTTTCAATCGCCTTTCTTGCCTTTTGTTGCTTTCTTACCTTCGTGACTCTTTTCTCTTTCCCACCTCTTAATATTTTTTCACTTTCCTACTTATTTTTTGGTTTTAAAATTTTCCTTCCTTTCCTTTTCTTGTAGAAAAGGACAAGTTTCAATTCTCTAACTAGATCAAAGAAGGTCGACATTCGCCCCAAAAAATTGTGTAACAAATTGTCACAAAATGTCATTTTGTCTCTATGGAAATAATTGCCCAAACAGGCAATTTTGTACATTTCTCCATCCTGGGCAAGGCCTTGTTCCTCTAAAAGGTTTACGAGCCCAACTGTATAACTGCTACATAGAACAGTTAGTCGTAATAGTTTTCGAAAAAAAAAATGTTATGAGAAAGACAATGGGAAAGAACAATACTGTTGTTTGACTAGTATACAAAAAATACTAACTTGGGTTTTTCAACATGAACTTGATGCATGTAATTTACTTATTCAATTATTTATTGATTGGTTTTTTATGCTAGGATTTATTGTTTTTTTCAGTTCATTTTTTGACAAGTTTTGGTTTTGAATGGGTACTTACGCATGGTTTATGGGATATCTTTTTTTTTTCTTCTTTTTTTCCTAATGGCTGCAGATATATCGCCATTCGACAACTTTTTTAAATCAAAGTTCGTTAAAATTCAAGAAACCTGATCGAATTCAATAAGTTCAATAAGTGCAATAGTTAAATGCTATCAGATTTTATGTGACATCACTACCATGTTCTTCGATAAATTTCCTCACTTCTAATAGCCAGTGGATTTTTTGTAAATAAAAGTACTCTAATAATTTTGGTGCTCCTAAATGCTGATGACATGTACACAAGAAGCTTATAAAATGTTTAACTTATGGTATGATGTTATGAAATTATTAAAAAATGTTTAATACTTCACTGGAGCAACATTGCGTAAACTTGCTTGTTTTAAGTTTTTTGCTTTTGTCTTCTACTTTTGGGTATGTTTAATGCCATACATTAGAATATGTGTGTGTGTGTGTATATATATATATATATATATATATATATATATACATATATTATATACATTGTGTGTGTGTGTGTGTGTGTGTGTTGTGTGTGTGTATGTATGTAGAGATTTCTTAATTGTATGATTGAACTACATTGGTCTTTTTGTCCATTCCACTTTATCACAAACAAAGCGCTAAGTTAATTTGATTCTTTTTTTGTTTGAATACAGTTTTTCAAACTGTATCACGCTTGGGCATATCCATTTTGTTCGCAATCCGACGGTGGAGAAAGCATACAAATCATGTGTCAAAAAAATTATTCTTTTACCTTTGGATGCTGGGAAGTACAATTGTGCATCGCCAGCGACAGTTTTTTTCAAATATCTTTTATCTTCTTGGGGTTTTGAATCTCTAAGGGAAAACGAAATGTTGGTGTTTCACGGAACCAAGCATCGATTCGTAAAAAGTATAATCGACAACGGTTTTGATGTGGGAGAACAAAGGGCGGACTTTATTTTGCCACCCATCCTGATACTTCTCATGGTTATACTGACCTTGATGGACATGGTAAGTCGGGGAATGATAAAATGTCACAAATTTGTCTTTTCTTTGCTTGAATGGAGTTATTTTTGGAGATATGCATTACATTTGTGTTCTCGAGGTACATCGTTTAACGAGATAAGTAGGCTTGTGCGGATGTTTTGGTATTATGTATTGGAGATTAAATTATTTTTTTAGTAATTTTTGCTACTAGATTATCCAGATTTAACATAGTTTATAATAGACCACACGAACTAATTGAAAACTTAGGTGGTCAGTACATACATCACCCTTTTACAAAGTCAATACTCCGTACTTTGAACGATAGGGTTTTTGTCCGAGGTATTATATTTTCCCTTCAATGTTGTTAGATTAGTCACACTATTAAGTGCATCGTGAAAAATGACTTCAAACTTGGAGTTTGTTAAAGAAAGAAAGAAAGGTATTTTGTTCTCATCAATGTTGTTACATCTGTCCCACTAGTTAAAAAGTGCATGGTGCGTTTTCGCAGGATACCGTGCGATGTTTTTGGCACGAGTTCAATCATGCCCCCAGGTATATCTCAACCTTTTCTTTTGTGTCAAAATGCCAATTCGTTCTCGAATACTCGTCTCTATTACAACATCCAGAATAACAAAAAAAAAAACCACTGGTGCGTTTATGAAAATCGAAGTAGGATTTCTTTTGTTAATTCGATACTTTGTTTCTGAGAAAAGCTTCCGGTTTTTCGCTATTTCAATTTTTTTATTCAATTCTCTGCTTCATTTGTTTATTCCATTCTTTTTTTCCTTTTTGGAAAGATTTCAAGCGATTTTCTTGTTCGTTTTTTGCAGATATTTTCCCACGGACACATAGTCATTCAACAAAATGAACAATGTTTGCCTCTTGCTCTTCTTTACTACAAATAACTCTCAAAAGTAGCACTTTTTTCACAATTGTTCGTTTTGTTCTTTTTTCGCAATTTTTCATTTCGTAATTTTTACTTTTCACGAAAATAACAAAAAGCCAGTTAAAGAAGCAGTGGATTCAAATCTATTGCCCAAATTTCCACGGAAAACATTAAAAACTATATTTCATATTGCATTGAGATGTACGAGCGATTCTCTGGACGAACGTCCGGATATGTCGTCTATTGTGGAATGTCTTCAAGTAGCTCATGAGTATTATGTGGATTGGGAAAGGAGGCAATCCGAAAAGGAAGAGGAAACTGCTTTTTGCTGCTGTTGTTTTTAACTTCGACAACACTGCCTCCTCTTGGGCAATCATATTTAACGGTTTACGTTTTTATTAACTTGATAAGACTTCCATTTGTTATATCTGTCCTTAACCAATAGGTATAAAAAAGCTACATTCCATAGGTGTACATAGGCTAGGAACTTTTTTTTTGTCAGTTTGGATCAGTCGCCATAAAGTCTGAAGCTTAATATTTGATATGTTAAGTATTCATGTAGATATTTTATCCACGAAGATTTGTAAAGCTGATGGCATTAGGTTGCAGTCGAAAAATACGTTAGCCAGCTAATACAACTCTTTTCATCCGTTTTAGATTACAGGATTTCTGATGAACAAACTAAATGCAAAACGAAGAATGAGCAACAAACTAAATGCAAAACGAAGAATGAGCATTACAGGGCTAACAATCCTGATGCTGTAATAAAAGCATAGTATCGCGGCCTAGGTGATGTATAGCATACACGACATCTAGGTTAGGTATACGTTATAATTTTCAGATACGATATTAGTTTTTCTTTCAACGATCTTCATGTAAGATCTTTCAAATATGATGTTAGCATTGAAAATTTAGAAGGGCTTCTAATAAACTTTACTTTCTATGATCTTCATGGAAGATCGATTCTATTTATGGACCTTCCATTGCCAGCTGTACCAGTCTACAGCTTTCTTTTCTTTATTTTTCCCTTCCCTTCCCTTCCCTTCCTTTCCCTTGCCTTGCCTTGCCTTACCTTTCCTTCCCTTTCCTTTCCTTCCCTTCCCTTTGTACCTTCCTTTGCTTTCCTTTGATTTGCTTTTCTTTGGTTTTTGCCTATGCCTTCCTCCGTACAGTCCCATTCTTTACCAACCAGCTAAAAATCCACATTTTTATCTTTTTTGCACCATTACTGTGAGGAGAGAGGGGGGTGGTGGAAGATGGAGCGGAAGGGAGGGGAGGGGAGGCTTCCTTTTTCCCGCCCTCCCCTCCCTTCCTTCCCTTCCCACCCCTCCCGGCCCGGCAGCAAAGGGGAGGGCTGGGCCACCAGAAGGGTATTGAGGTGGGAGAGGGGAAGTGAGAGAAGGGGAGGGAAGGGAAGAGAGGGATGGAGGTCGGGAGGAAGGGAGGGAGGGAGGGGGGGAAGAGTGGTGTGGAAAGGAGGCGAATAAACAGTGGTGAAAAGGCTGAAAAGAAAATGTTGGGGAAAAAGGGCGGCAGAGGATTAAGGGGGGCAGTGAAGGATAGGGATGGCTAGATTAGGGTGGGGCGGAAGATGAGCGGACAAGCTTTCGGGCCCAAAGAAATTGTGAAGGAATATATCGGGGAATTGTGACCGTACAGACGTATTGTATTTCCGTACAAAATGTTTTGTAAAAAAAAGTGCTTAATACATAACCGTACCGTACTCTATTGCACCGACACCAGGGGCGACCAGTTTCGAACAATAGGCTTCTAAAAGTTCAAAATAGTTGCAGAATTCCGCATTTGCCACGTGTACATCGAACACTTTGAGGTACCGACAACGAAGCAGGAAATTTGTTGAGGTTTGGCTTTGAATTGCCACGCTGTCCTAGACTGTACCGTACTACTGTACTGTATTCAATTGCACCGACAATATCGTATCGTGTGGATGCACAGATACGAAAATTTGAAACCTTTATTGCAAAAATTACGATGGTAAAACCATCTGAGTACAAAAGGGGTAAAACTAAATAAAAAACTTTTGGAGACTACAAGAGTCACAAGAAAGTAAGCTACGCCTAAAAACTGAAATGAAACAAAACAATAGTAACAAGAGCAAAGAACCAAAAAAAAAAACAATACCAGAGTTAGACTCAAAAGTCAAAACATCCGATAATGATACTTAAGGAGAAATAACTTTTTATTGCATGCAGTTTATGATTTTAATCAAAAAAATGGCTTTGACATGTATTTTTTTTCTGCATGTGGTCGGTTACAAAACGAAGTTCCCAAGTTCCAAACTATGCAAATTCTAAAATTGACAAATAGTACACCGTGTATCGCTATTAGCGTTGAAGTTTTTATTGCCACTTTAAACATCTTTTCTCCGTACACACTAGTCGGATTGTGGATCTGACGGTTGCGATTGAAAGCCAAGATTCCCACCTTCCAATTGGCGGTCTCCATATGAAAATCGGACAAGTGTGTACGGAGGAAAGATGTTTTAAGTGGCGAAAAAATTATTGATGCTAATAGCGATACACGGTGTACTTTTTTGGACGTCTATGCTAAATCAATTATGGAGGTTATCCATTTTCTAGAAAAAGGACTTTAGACTTTTGTTTTGTTCTTTTATTTTCATTTTCATGGCGCAAATTTGACATTCGGCAAATTACTAAACATCCATGCACATAGCTCACCACCAATAGTGTAGATATTGTTAACAACCTCATCATCATAAAACATAAATTATTCCACACTATTTTTCGTGAATTCCATCATTATCAAAATTATTGAAGGATTCTATCCTACCGCGACTTATATTGTATTACCCGCCGCGTTTGCAGATCTAATAATTTGGTAGTTTGATTTAACTAAACGCCAAAACAAAAAAATGGTAGGCTTATTGCATGTGCCAATGGATCAACGAGATCGGACGGTGGAGATGAGCTCTCGTGCTTATGCATCATCGGCGACTTTCTAGGAAATCAAAAGAAAGCATGATGGCTAAACCTCGAAATCGTACGGAAAAAGATTAAAATCCGTATAAATTTCACAACCGTTTATCGATTTTTAATCGCCTTTCTTGCCTTTGTTGCTTTCATACCTTCGTGACTCTTTCCCCTTTCCCACCACTAATCTTTCTTCACTTTCCTACTTATATTCCGGTTTTAAAATTTTCCTTCCTTTCTTTTTCTTGTAAAAGAACAAATTTGCAATTCTCTACTAGGTTTCAAGACGCAAGGAAGGTCGATATTCGCCCCGAAAAAATTGTGTGACAAGCTGTCACAAAATGTCATTTTGTCCCTATGGAAATAATTGCTATAACAGGCAATTTTGTACATTTCTCCATTCTGGGCAAGATCTTGTTCCTCTACAAGGTTTACGAGCCTAACCGCATCACCGCCACATAGAACAGTCGTAACAGTTATTGTATAAAATATTTGTTATAAAAAAGACAATGGTAAACAACGATATTGTTTGACTAATATACAAAAGATACTTACTTGCGTTTTTCAATTGAACTCGACTGCGGTAATTTACTTATTCAATTATTTAGCGATTGGTTTTTACGCTAGGATTTATTGCTTTTTTCAGTTCATTTTTTTAACAGTTTTTGGTTTCAACTGGGTACTTACGTATGGTTTATGGGGTATCTTTACATGGCTGCAGATATATCGCCATTCAACAACTTTTTTAAATCAAAGTTCGTTAAAATTCAAGATATCTGATTGAGTTCAATAAGTTCAACAAGTGCAATAGTTAAATGCTATCAGATTATTTTATGTGGCATCATTACCATGCTCTTCGATAAATTTTCTCACTTCTAATAGCCAGTGGAGTTTTTTTGTTTAAATAAAAGTACTCTAATAATTTTGGTGCTCCAAATGCTGATTACATGCACACAAGAAGCTTAGAAAATGTTTAACTTATGGTATGATGTTATGAAATTATAAAAAAATGTATAATACTTTACTGGAGCAACATTGCGTAAACTTGCTCGTTTTAAGTTTTTTGCTTTAATCTTCTTTTGGGTATGTTTAATGCCATACATTAGGAAATATGTATGTGTGCGTGTAGAAATTTCTTAATTGTATGGTTGGAATCTCGATTGTATAATTAAACTACATTGGTCTTTTTGTCCATTCGACTGTATCACAAACAAAGCACTAAGTTGATTTGATTTTTTTTTTATTTTTTTTTTTGAATACAGTGGTACAAACTGTATCACACTTGGGCATATCCATTTTGTTCGGAATCCGACGGTGGAGAATGCATACAAATCATGTGTCCAAAACACTGTTCTTTTACCTTCGTATGCTGGGAAGTACAATTGTACATCGCCAGCGACAGTTTTTTTCAAATATCTTTTATCTTCTTGGGGTTTTGAATCTCTAAGAGAGAACGAAATGTTAATGTTTCATGGAACGAAACATAGATTCGTAAAAAGTATAGTCGACAACGGTTTTGATGTGAGGAGAACAAAGGGCGGACTTTATTTTGCCACCCATCCTGATACTTCTCATGGTTACACTGACCTTGATGGACATGGTAAGTCGAGGAATGATAAAACGTCACAAGTTTATCTTTTTTTGCTTGAATGGAGTCATTTTTTGGAGATATGCATTACATTTGTTTTCTCAAAGTATATCGTTTACCGAGATAAGTAGGATTGTGAGGATGTTTTTGGTACTAGATTATGAAGATTAAATGAAATTTTTAGTAGTTTTTGCTACTAGATTATCCAGATTTATCATAGTTTATAATAGACCACATGAACTAATTGAAAACATAGGTGGTCAATACATACTTCACCTTTTTACAAAGTCAATACTCTGTACTTTGAACGATAGTGTTTTTGTCCGACGTATAATCTTTTCCAGTCAATGTTGTTTTATTAGTCACACTATTAAGTGTATAGTGAAAAATGACTTCAAATTTAGAGTTTCTTAAAGAAAGAAAGAAAGGTAATGTTGTTACATCTGTCCCACTAGTTAAAAAGTGAATAGTGCGTTTTTGCAGGATACCGTGCGATGTTTTTGGCACGAGTTCAATATTTGCAGGTAAATTTTAACCTTTTTTTTTTGCGTCAAATCGTGTATTTTCAAATATTCGTTTCTATTACATCATCCGGAATAACAACAACAAAAAAAAAACAACCGTTCGTTTATCATAAAAGAAAAGTAGGATTTATTTTGTTAATTCGATACTGTGTTTATGAGAAAAGCTTCCGGTCCTTCGCTATTTCAAATTTTTATCCAATTATTTTATTCAATTTTCTATTTCATTTGTTTAATCCATTCTTTTCTTCCTTTTTGAAAGATTTCAAGCCATTTTCTTATTCGTTTTTTGCAGGCAATTTACCCCGGACAGACAGTCATTCAACAAAATGAACATTGTTTGCCTCTTGCTCTTCTTTACTACAAATAACTCTCAAAAATAACACTTTTTTCACAAATGTTCTTTTTGTTTTTTTTTCGCAATTTTTCATTTCGTGATTTTTACTTCTCACGAAGAAAATAGAAAGCTTTAACGGAGTTTCAAGCTTCGGTAACTAAATAATTTCAAAAAGAATCACATAAAAGACAAAAAATATAGAGAGTATTTGCCACGTTTTTCTGCCCAAGCTTTATGGGAATTTTGGGACAAAAGAATTGTGTAATTTTGTATATTTGTAATCTGAGACAATGTAATTGAAGATTTTCTTTTTTTGGTTTTGTTTTCAAACTCAACTTTCGGTTACTTTTTACGTTCACGGTTATTGTGACTACCGTTAAATTCTTTGAGACACTATTCTCATGGCCATAAATTTCATGGTATACTTTGTCTCTGATCTGAAGGTTTTTTTTTAGCATTATTAGTGTTTAATGTATTTCTTTCAGGTTTTTATCTTTCCCAAGTTTTTGTACGATTTCAAGGTTTTGAACTTTTTTGGGTTTCTTTGTCTGAGGCAACCTCCATAAAAGAAAGTGTTGCAATCTAAAAAAAACAAATCCACTTAAATGCATTTTCTCATTCAGTGCACAAATGCAAGGAAACATAGTATTTCAATGCATTGAAATATGTTATCTACTATGAGAATATTGAGAATGCAAAAATAATCAATTTTGTATGGAAAGTTGAGATAAACTTATTCGTTCCTTTTTGTAATACTAAAACAACTTTGGCGTTGCATGTTTACTTGTTTATTTTTTTATTTGTCTTCTTGTTTGTTATTTTGATTGTTTATTTGCTTTGCTTGTTCAGAATTTCAATTTCTCTTTTATTACCTTGTTGTTCAAATTATCTAACAAAAAATAAAAAAAACTCCAAGTCACTAAATTGAACCCGATATGAACCCGATTCCTCTGGTACCCCATTGTATTTTAACTATTCTATTTACTTGGCAAAATGACAAAATGACAAAATGACAAATGTACATAATATCACACAATACCGTACAATAATGTACACGAAGGCAAAACTCAAAAACAGTATTTGTGAAAACAGAAAAAAAAACCATCATAGAAAAAAAAACACGTAAAAACACATAACTCAAACATCAAATTTCACAACATGTAGTTCATTGAGAAGGGAGCAAAACCGCCAAAAAAATAATCAATTATTCTACATTCTTGCTTCACATTTTTGAAGCTGAAAAACCAATGGTAACATACGTCAATATTTTCTACAACCCAAAACCATCAACAAACCCTTAAATGGATTTGTTTAATAAAACCCTCAACGACCTTCTCATCATGTAGTCCTTAAAGAAGATAGTTCAAATCAATTTAATAGATGGACACAATTTAACGTCGAAAAAAAACTTAACGACGAAACGGAATTTAACGTTGAGACAAAACCTAATATCAAAAAACAATTTACCATCGAGACACGATCTAATTCCGAAACACAATTTAGTGTCGAGACACGATTTAATGTTTAGATGACATGTTTAGACGAAGTGCTTTTAGACCAAATGTTTAAACAAAATGTTTAGGCGAAATGTTTAGAGGAAACGTTTAGACGAAATGTTAAGTCAAAATTTCATTATTCACGAAGTCGAAGCTTTGTCTTTTGGTAAGTTGTCTTTATGTTGTATGACTCCACTGTCGACCAAATAGGGAACTTCGGCCGCGAGCCACGGACCCATTCCGAGACATAAGGCGTGGGCAATTCCAAAATGTGGACTGGAAAAAGGGAGGGAGTGAGGGAGCGAGAGTGAAGGAGGGAGGGGAGGGAGGGAGGGAGGGAGGGAAGGGAGGGGAGGGAGGAAAGAAGGAAGGAAAACGAAAAAAAAAACAAAGGGAACAAATAAAAAAAACGAAGATTGCAAGGTACTTATTTGGAAAAGCAACAATTCAAAATTTACACAAATAAAACAATGAAGAAACAAGTAAATTTTGAATCAGAAACACAAATATCCGGTAATATTAAATACAAATAGCATCAAATACAAATAATGTAGCATACAAAATGAAATAGTTTTTTAAAGGTTTTAAAGGATTTCGTATTTTGCTCACCTGTTCTTAGCCCATAATGGTTTAAAATGGATAGTGAGACAAATTTTGCCTCCTCGATACATCTACATCACCGGGAAAAAAAATAAAAATTAATACTGACAGGGAGAGAGGGAAAGGGAGAGAGGGAAAGGGAGAGAGGGAGGAGGAGAGAAGGAGGAGAGGGAGAGGGAGAGGGAGAAGGCGAAAGGGAGAGGGAGAGGAGAAAGGGAGAGGGAGAGGGGGAGAGAGAGAGGCGGGAAAGTGGCAGAGGGAGAGAGGGAGGAGGAGAAAGGGGGAGAGGGAGAGGGAGAGAGGTAGATGGAGAGAGGGAGAGAGGGAGAGAGGGAGAGATTGGTTTTTCTAAGATAAGAGTTTCCTATTATGACATTAGAACTCCAAGTTGGTCAACGAAGAGTTACTAGTAAAGGAACCAACGCTAAAAAAATAAAATTGGTATCGGGTAACTTCAAAAACCAGAATATAAGGGGAAAAAAAAAACATGCAAAACTTTCTTAGAAAGTTGCATCCCTCTCGCTCCCTCTTCTTTCCCTCACCCTCTCCCTCCTCTCCCTCTCTCGGCATTGTTTTCTAACACCAAACTTCCAGATTGCACAAAAAACCAACCGCCACTTACAAAATTTTCCAAACTTTTTTCCAAAATTTTCATTGTTTTGAAAATGTTTTATTTTGTTTGGTTTTTTTTTTTTTGTTTTTTTCTCGGCTTTTGTGAAATACCTTCGCTGTTTTTCCATCAAGTTCTGGTAATTCGAGCTCCGGAGCCGTCGCGGGATACGTGACAGGAATCTCAAACTGTAAATCGAATTCGTATTTTAGCAAATTGTGGACGTACCAACATTTGCCTTTCCATTTTGTGCCTTCCGGATTGGCCGGACTCAACGAGAACCAATCGTTGTCCTTCGATTTGTTCATTTGAATGTAGGCAATCAAAGCCTGAAAAGAAAAGAGAAGAAAGAAAATCAGTTATAAGAATAGAGGGAAGGAAACAAAGAAAGAAAAGATCATGAAAACTAAACGTTGTCCTTCGACTTGTTCGGATGAATGTAGGCAATCAAAGCCTGAAAAGAAGAGAAAAGAAAAGAAAAGGAAAGAAAAGACCAATAGTCTTAAGAATAAAAAGAAGTAAACAAAGAAAGAACAAAATAGAAGAACCAATCGTTGTTCTTCAATTTGTTCAGTTAAATGTGGCAATCGAAGCCTGAGAAAAAGAGAAAGTATAATAACTATAAGAATAAAGGAAAGAAACAAAGCGGTAACAAAAACTTTGTATTGATAGCACTCACAAAAATAGTTAAAATAAACTCTCAACCATACTAAAACCAATCATTGTCCTTCAATTTGTTAATTTGAATGTAGGCAATCAAAGCCTGAAAAGACGAAAACGTAAAGGTTAACAACCATAATAATAAAGAACAAGAAAAAAAAATGGAAAAGAAGAGAAGAAAAAGAGAAGAAAACGAGACGAAAAAAAGAGAAAAAATAAGAAAAAAGTGAATGCCAAACAGAGGGAAAGAGATTGTAAATAAAGAAATAAAAAGATAAGTTAGTACAGAAGCCAATCATTATCTTTTAACTTGTTCATTTAAATGTAAGCAATCAAAGCCTTAAAAAAAAGGAAAATAGCAATAATAATTGTGAGAAAAAGGCGAAAAAGAGTTGAAAAATGAAGAAACAGAGGAGAAAATGAAGAAGGAACAAACCATCAATATAGGGAACAAGAAAATAAGGAACTAAAGAAACAAATGAATAGGAAATGGAACTGTTAGTACTTTAAGTGCATTCTCCTGACTTCGATTTTGGATGAAGAGAGGAGAGCAAGAGAGAGGGAGAGAGGGAGAGACGGGAGAGTGAAAAAGTGGAAGATATGGAGAGAAGGGAGAGAGGGAGAAAGAGGAAGGGAGGAGAGGGAGAGAGGGACAGAAGGAAGAGAGGAAGAAAGGGGGAAGTGGGAGAGAGGGAGTGACGGGGAGAGGATGAGAAGAGAGAGCGGGAGAGAAGAGAGGGAGGATGGGAGGGAGAGAGAGAGAGGAGACGAAAGAGAGGGAAGAGAGCAAGAGGGAGAACGGGAGAGAAGAGAGAGAGGGACAGAGAAAGAGTGAGAAAGAGAAGGGAGAGAGGGAAAGAAGTGAGAGGGAGAAAATGGGGAGAGGAGAGATGGGAGTGAGGAGAGCGGAGAGAAGGGAGAGAGCGTGAGAGGGAGAGAGGGAGTGAGGGAGAGAGAGAAAGGGAGAGACCAAGTGAGGAAGAGAGGAGATAGAGGGAGAGAAGGGAGAGAGGAAACGAGGAAGATATGGAGAGAAGTGAGAAAGGAAAGGGAGTGAGAGGAAGAGAGGGAGAGAAGGAGAGAAGGAGAGAGGAGTGAGAGAGGAAGGGAGGAGAGAGAAGGGAGAGAGGATGAAAGTGAGAGAGTGAGAGGGAGAGAGGGAGGAGAGGGAGAGGGAGAGAGGAAGAAGGGAAAGGACAGAAGGGAGCGAGGGAGAGAATGGAGAGAGGGAGAGAAGGGAGAGAATAGGAGAGGAAGATATGGAGAGAGAGGGAGAGAGGGAGAGAGGGAGAGAGGGAGAGAGGACAGAGAGGGAGACCAAGAGAACCGGAGGGAAAGTGAGAGGACGAGAAGGAGAATGGGAGAGAGGGAGGGAGGGACAGAAGGGAAGGAGGAAGACAGGGGAGAGAGAGAGAAAAGGAGTACGGAGAGAGGACGAGAAGGGAGAGGGGGAGGAAATGGAAGGAGGATGAGAGGTGGAGAGGGAGAGAGGAAAAGAGAGAGAAGAGAAGGGAAGAGAAGGGAGAGAGGGACAGAAGGGAGAAAGGGAGAGAAGGAAGAGAGGGAGAAAGGGAGAGAAGTGAGGGAAAGAACTGAGAAAGGGAGAAAGGGAGAGAGTGAGAGCAGGAGTGACGGAGTAAGGAGAGAGGCAGAGAAGGAAGAGAGGAAGATAGGGAGAGAAGGGATAGAGGAAGATAGGAAAGAGATGGAGAAAGCGTATAAGGGAGAGAGAGAGAGGGAGACACAGAGTGAGGAAGAGAAGGGAGAGAGGGAGCGGAAGGAGAGATAAAGAGAGGAAGTGAGAGGGAGGAATGAAGGGCAGAAGGGAGAGAGTGCAATGTTTCCTATTTTTTTATTCAAAGATATCATTTAGCATTTCAATTAGTCACCCGATTAATGTGTCCACAAGGAAGAGAAAATCGACATGTATATATATTTTATCACCATCCCTCTTCCCCTCCCCCTATTTCTCTCTCCCTTCCCCCTTATTGCATTTCCATTTCTGTTATTTCTTTTTGTTTTGCTTTCCTTTTTGGTTTTGTGTTTAGGTTTTACTTTTGTTTTGTGTTATTTTTTTTTATTTATTATTTATTTATTTTTAGGTTTGGTAATAGTTTTACCTGGTATTCTTCCTTTAACCTCCTTTTCCATGCCTCTCCATCCCTTGGTCCAGCTTTTACTGTCAAAAGAGGAATTTTTTGCACCACTGCCTTAGTAGAAGTGTCCCATCCATCCATGAGTTTCAGAAAATTATGACGAAAAAAATACAGAGAAAAAGTATAAAACAATTACTGCAGAAAATTCGCGACAAAAAGAAAAACAAAATGATGTTTTATTTTTCCGTAATCGGTACAGGGAAAAAAGAAAAAAAGACAAAGATGGTCAAGAGTTATAAAAAAGTTGAGTGAGATGGCAGCAAAAAGAAAGACTTGCAGGAAAACCTAACTGGTTCATAATAGTTTGGACTGGAGTTCTCAATAATTGGGAATATTCCGTGCGCACAACTCGCAAAAATGTTCCGTATTATAAATTAAGTGCGGAAAGTCGCAGGAAATTTCCACTCCGGTATGCGGGTGTGTGCGGAAACTGTGGACTACAAACTACAGCACAGTATAGTACAGTACATTACAGTACATTACAGTACAGTAAAGTACAGTAAAGTACAGTACAGTAACGTCCCTAAAACATAGCATCGCACATGGAACATGGTAATATTTCTGTTCGCTGCTGTATTGTTACACGGATAGAAAGCAGTGACAAAAAACAGAATGCATCTACAGCGTTAGATTTTAAGTGGACGTTCAAGATTTTCTATAATTTTACGGGATAGTACACATAAAACCTTTCCACGTCACCTAATATTGCACGTCTATAACTGAGAAAAATACTATGACGCTGTTGCCACATTCAAGGAACATTAATAAGTTTTACAAACTATGATAAAGTTCCGTTCGCAGTTCTAGTATCAAAAAACTGTGTACATATGTGACCAGTTTTGTTATGTGACAGGTTAAAACAGCTCATGCCTTTGAACAAAAAGTCAGTTCAATAACCATTGTTCTGTAAATTGTTCAAAGGGCATTGCTTAGTACGGTACTGTAACGTTCTTTCTTTTCTGGGTGCACACATCAGTACGTCACACCGATGGCTACGATGGAAATGTAGGATACATTCTGTACAAATCGTGTATCGCTATTAGGGTTAATAATTTTTTCACCACTTAAAACGTCTTTTCTCCGTACACACTTGCCCGATTTTCAAATGGAGACCGCCAATCGGAAGCTGAGAATTTTAGCTTTCAATCGCAACCGTTAGATTTAAGAACCGACATGCGTGTAGGGAGAAAAGATGTTTTAAGTGACAAAAATAACATTAACACTAATAACGATTCACGGTGTACTGTACAGTATTGTAGCTTCCCGAAGTTCCGATTGGCGTTGTCAAGTGACAATCAAACACGTGTGCACGAAAAAAACATTTACAAGGTGTAAATGAGATACATGGTGTACTGTACTGTAGTCGTCACAATTTCACATTGCATTCTAAACCGTTCCTGTCGCCTGGTGACACGTGACAATCATCGAAAGTCAATTCGGAAAAAAGACTCCGCCGTCGTTGCAATTACCGCCAATTTTTCAAACAATCGCGACCGTCCATTTTATTTCCCGCCAAATGTTTCGATATACCGCCGATTAGAGTTACCGGCGTCCCAATCAGTCCACATCCTTGGTCTTTGGAAAAGGGTTTTCAGTTCAAAAAAAAATTATACGTCCGCTGTTTTCGTCTCGGAAAAGACATTTTAAACAGTCCGGGCTCCAAAAACCGGAGATTTTTACAAAATATGAAAAGGATTTCTGGGTTTTTGGGTTATTGGAAAACTCCTTCCATTGTGATAATTTCAAGTTTTGAGAATGAAGTTGAATTAAAAAAAAAGGTCTTTTTCAAAATAAAACCGTCACGGTTAAGAATTTTGTCTAAAGAATTACTGTCAATCTTTCAATTTGAGAGGTGGAAAAAATGTGTTTGAAATGATATATAGAAATTATAGATAAATTTAACATATAAAGTTAATTCTAAGATCTAAATATCAACTCTAAGATTAGAAATGACAAAACAAAAACATATTTTTTAAAAACAGCATCTCACATAAGCTAAAATTAAAAAGCTTTTTTTTTTTGTTTTTTTATTTTATAGCTTATTATCCTTTTCCTTTTGTTCTAA
>JBBHKE010002384.1:0-15157 GCA_037447655.1 Zygnema cylindricum | reverse complement strand
ACTGTCAAGGGGTCAGTCATTTGGGTTTATATTAACTTGGAGTCGGCACTATCTAGATTAGCTTCTTTTGGATCTGCATACTCTGAGGGCCAATGGAGGTCTCAGAGTTTCAGACTTCGTCTCCACGGGGTTTGCCACTTGATCTTGCATTCCCCATGGGTATTCATTTGTTTATCCGTAAGAGGGTATCAACGCCTTCACTTTCTCCATAGGAGCCCCTCATTTTGTAAACCAAATGTTTGATGATACTTTGATGAATAATATATCACATGCGAAGACCCTTGTAAGCTTTTGAATTCCACAGTGGCATTTTCAATCCTACCATGTTGTTTTGCTCAATGTTTTCATTGTATTGTGCAAAAGTTACTACTATCCAATTCATTTTTATCTTTTCTAAGGTATTTGGTGATCGTTTTTCGAACAGGTTGCACCACCTACTTGAACGTCAGCCATAGGGACTCGTTGAATGGAGAGAAAATCGCGTTCCAGTTTCCTTATGGCTGTTAGGTTTGAGTTTTGTAACTTATTGAATTAACAACATTTTTTGGTAGTTTGATTTTTACCATTCTCTTATTATTTCGCTGTATGTGAAATCGTTATAGTGGCCCGAGACGTCCATAAAGTGAATGAATGTGTATTTCCATTTCGCGTGGATCTTCTCACGACTTGTGCGATCCTATCGCTTGATGCATGAAATCATACCTTCATTTTTCTATTATTTATTTTGAGAACCAGCTATAGTTGAAACAATGTACACGACAACAATTATTAGTTTTTAATTTGAAATTTTGATAGAGGCGCTAACTTACACTCGATAGCGTGTTTGCTTGTGTTCATGTATATGACACGAGGTTGTTATGTGGGAGAAGAGAAGACCATTTTTTTTTACACCTCGGTTTACATTTAAACAACTTCCACTTGTTTGATGTTTATGGTTGAGTTTACATCCACACTGTGATTATGGAGGCTACCTTTTATTTCCAACCAACGTATTGGTTATAGGGGTATTCATTTACTTCATCACTCACATGATGGGGACTTTTTCATGCGCATTGCTGGGTATGAGTTGCAATAGTTGTTGTTGGCGTTGAAGCTGTTGAAATTAATAGATTTCTAGAGTATTTTCTAGGTTTAAATATGTTATTATAAAAGGAAAAGAAAAGGACGGACAAGAAAAGGACGGACAGCCTGCCTCCACCTCCTCTCTCTAGCCCCCATACTTGTTGTAGTCACTGAAGGATAGAGAGGGTGGTTGATCCATGGCTGCCTTAGTTCAACAGACAGTTATTTTTAGTAGGTTACTAAAAATATACTTGACGGACCCAGGATTTGATCCTGATACCTGCCTTCCGTCAAGTTGGCCGGCAGCGGTCAGCTTTAGCCTATTAGTCTAAGACCAATGCTAAATGCTATTGGGTTTGATAGATATTTATATATTTAGAAATGAACTAATTCATTTAACTGAAACTATATACGCCATGCATAGATACAGTTTTTCTAAAGTACGGAGTACGGTACGGTTGCGAAACGGATACCGCGCATTTTGTTTCGACAGCGAAACAAATATCGCGCAAATATTTATAACGGGTGAGATTGCATTTCGAGTCAAATCCAACGGCGCACACCATCGCCGAAATCCCAGAATGGTCACTTTGGCATTTAGTGGCTGGCATGACCTGGCGCCACGTGGAGAAATAACATTCGGTCGCAGGAATTCCGAGGAACGTACAGACGAGTGGAAAATGGACACGCGTCTGCTCAATGGCCTTGTCGTACAAAGGTCGTACAAAAAGTACATCAATAGTAGTACTTTTATATAGCGCATTTTGTTTCGACAGCGAAACAAATATCGCGCAAATAATTTTAATGGCTGAGATTGCATTTCGAGTCAAATCCAACGGCGCACACCATCGTCGAAATCCCTGAATGGTCACTTTGGCATTTAGTGACGTGGCATGACCTGGCGCCACATGGAGAAATAACATTCGGTCGCAGGAATTCCGAGGAACGTATGGACGAGTGGGAAATGGACACGCGTCCGCTCAATGGCCTTGTCTTACAAAGGTCGTACAAAAAGTACATCGGCAGTAGTACTTTTATGTACTATACAGTATTGTGATTGGTTCGTACAACTAGTAGATAGGGGTTGTGATAGGAAGCTAAGACTTAGAAAAATCTAGTAGATGGTTTTCTCTCTCTTTGAGAGGTTGTATAAATTGGCATTTTTGTCGGCTTATAACTTATCGCCTGGTTGGGCGTTTTCAGAGATTCTTTTTCCTACGGACTCACGGGAGTTCAGGCTGCACAAGGGTGCAGTCAGCTTGTCTGCTTGTCTGCTTAGGTAGCAGTGGTTGCCATTGAAAGTGGGTTAGTTAATAACTATCTAGAGGCTTCCTGTACTCTGTATTTCAATGGAGGACACAGTGTTTCAGAAGCGAGGTAGACCGAAAGACGTGATGCCTCTCATATACTCCCTCATTGTTTATTTTCGGAAGGCCGATGGAGCCCTCGGTTTGGCTTGACTTTCCTCTAAACTAAAGAATGTGTCCGATGAGTTTGTCCCAAACACAATGGAGATATTCGGATCTTAGAAAAGTATTTTTATGAATTTTTCCGCGATTGTGCACGGAAAACAGTTTGTCTTGAGATGTCGAGGGAGTCTTCACTACTAAATTTTTAGCTACTTTTTACCGTCAACATGTATTAACGACCCTTCAATAAGCTCAAGTTGCATCCCTCCTCCGACGAAGTACAATCATCCTTCCTCCCAGCAAACGACACTGGGCCTTTTATATCTTCCACCTCGAGATGCAGTCCACATATATGACCTTCACGATTGTGGAGCTTAGCTTGTTGTTGTTGTTTGCAGTCATGTACTATAAATTTACTTTTTTTGTGGGTACTCATCTTACGCAGTGTTCGTTAGAGCTCGTGATAATTCTTATAGTTAGCGTTGCCTTAGTGTGTTTGATCTTTTACACTGATGTTTTTCTCCTCACTATTGTTGTCCAACGTTGTTCACCTTTTACCCCCTTTATTCTCGGATGGATTTTCCATCGCAATTTTTTGCAATAAGTTAACATCATGACAAAAACTTATACAACCAATACAAAGTCCCTTTACGTTTCTACGAAACGTAGGAAAAAAAGAAAAAAAAATACCAAAAAAAATTGATGTTTGAGCATGTGTCAATATAAAGCAACAGGGCGAGTACATTAATTTTACGTTTGTACGATTCCCCTAATGAAGCGGCGATACAGTACACCGTGAATCGTTATTAGCGTATTGAACGCTATGTTAGGTACCTTTTTTTTCCAAATTCTAAAATAGAATTATCCATACTATTTAAAAAACCCCTAATTCCTAATTAGAGTAAACGATTTCTTTGAAAATTTATAAATTCCCAATTAGCGTTAATAACGGTAATTATTCCTATACGCTAAAAAAAACTTCTACGCTAATAACGATTCAAGGTGTACATGTACGGATGTAATTTGACGTTTTTTATGATCTAGCAGACCTGCCACCGTGGACGAATGAAAACGCCAGAAGGATCATGCACGCGAAACTTCATAAATTTTGAAAAAACTACATGTGACGTTTTTTAACATCTAGCAGACCTGCCACGTGGACGAATGAAAACGTCAGAAGGATCATGCACGCGAATATTTATTTTTTTGAAAAAACTACATATGGACTTCCGCCCAACCCAATCCAATCCAAACTCTCCAACGCTTTGTAACACTCTGAATGTTGAAAAAATTGCTCCTGCAATAGAAAAAAATGCTCTTGCAATCACATAAAAAAACTAAAACAAAAGCAAAGGCAATTAGAAACAGATGATATATTAATATCTTTTGTTTCAATATTTGACCAATTACAATCAATATTCGAACATTTTAAATTTATAAGTTTTGTCAAGCGGACGCTATAAGGTGGGAAAATTATACTTCCGGTCAGTTAAAAAAAAAAAGGCTGATTATCATTTTTTGAAATAAAATCCAACGAATTTGTGATTTTTTTTTGCGATTTCTGGAACTGTGAGCTATATCTACTAATTAAATGAAAAAAATAATAAATAAATAAATAAATAAATAAATAAATAAATAAATTATCCATATATAGTTGACCTTTTTTGTTTCTCCATTTGATTTTTTTTTTAGTTTTTTAGTTCCTTACAATGCATCCCTTTCCTATTAAACAAACCAATTCTGGCTGAAAAGCAAAAGAAAATGAAATAAAACATAACTAATTTAAATTAGAATCAAATGAAGTTAAATATAATATTGAAAAATTGCCTGCGGGGCCTTTTTTTTTTTTGTTAAAGAATAAAATTAAAGAGTTTGTCAAGTTTCCATCTATCTAGGCAGTTGCAAAAGTTTTGCTATTTTGAAAATCAAACACAAAATTGTAGTTTTGTTCCTTGATGATTTTTGAATGATTTTCTGATAATTTTGCAGATTTTTTGATATTTTTTATGATTTTATGGACTTTTTGATGTTCTTTTTGTGATATTTGAATTCTGCACATCCCTTCTCCCTCTTAGTTATACATTTTTCATGCCTTGAAAATTTTAAAACCATTTCAACCCCTATTTTCGTTGTGATTTTTATTTTCATTTTGGTTTTTTACCTTATTATTTTTAAGGTTTTCATCACTTCATGTTTTGAAGCTGGTCAGACATATTGTTACATGTGGTGACATAAAATCCAAAAAAGTTCACATTTCCATTACGGTAATTTTCTTACAAATTGAGTTCATTTCTTTCTCAGACACTATTTTTATACCTTTAAGGTTTTTATCGCTTCATATTTTAAACTTGTAAAACTATAAGGTTTTATTTCGGATAAATACCTTGTCAAAAACTAAACCACCAATCACTTGTTAATGTTAATCACTTTATTTCCAGGTAGTGTCTTTTTTTTTTTGTAATTAAGCCAAAATCGTAAATTAGTGTTAATAACACTATTTAAGTAAGTGGCCCAATATAAGCCACTTTGCTTTTTCTGGCCGAAAATCATAAAATAGTGTTAACAACACTATTTAAGGGAGTAAACTACGATTCACCACGTCTCCCTACAGTAAATTAGTAATATACTTATATAGTTCGCATTTACACTAATAGCAATAGTTTCACTTCTTTGACAGGAGAAGCTGGAGAAATGCCAAATTCTCCATTCGGTGGTATTATTGAGGAATGTTGTTGATATTTCTCAATTTCAATTTCCCTTCTTATAAACCATTTCCATTAAGAAATTTGCCATTGAAGTACATTATAGTTTTAGAGCTTTTTGGAAAGGGTTGTGTCAATTTCCTTGTTTTATGACTATTTCAGTTCGGGAATCTCCTGAAATTTTGGAAAATCATTTTTCCAAACGTTCAGTCAACGATATATTTTTACTAAGTATACTCTGTTCAATCTTGTCTCAACGAATGGTCGCTAAACCAGTATATTTTTCTGTTTAATTTAAAAAAAAAGGTCTTGGCGTTCTCACAGGTAAATTTGGTCGTCTCTCAATATAAACCTATAATAACTTCAGCGTTGTTGTTTATAAAGTCTAACTTATAACTTTGTCGTCAATAAAGGTAAACTTGTATTAACTTCAACTTTGGCTGAATAACATTTTGCAGAAATTTGAGAATTGAAAGAGATGGATAGCAACATGGAAGATGAACAACCAGCTTTTAAGCCTTTTAGAGTTGACTATGCGAAAACAGGGCGTTCAAGTTGTCGAATGTGCAAAAACCCCATTGCTAAAGATTGTCTTCGGATCGCTAAAGTGATTAAATCTCGACAGTTCGATGGCTTAATGACGGTGCATTGTTTTGTGGCCCTTAACCCCTTGATTCTCTCCCCACCTCCCCTCTCTCTCTCCCTCTCTCTCTGTCTCCTTACCTTTCTCTCTCTCTCCCTTTATCTTCTTTCTCAAAACTTCCAAATGGAGAGGTGTGATTTTACATTTTTTTTTTTTTGAATTACTCTTAATTTTTTAGTTCAGGTTTGAGAAGAGAGGATTAAGACGACTGGCAATTTGCAAAATATGTGAATACTACAGTTATTGTGTGGCCATCTTTAAGAAAACGGTTTACCTATCTCTACATCTACCAACATTTTGAATTATTTACAACGCCGTTTACACATAGAAAAAGCAATCGTTGATCTATTCATGTTCTCTCTCTCTCTCTCTCTCTCTCTCTCTCTCTCTCTCTCTCTCTCTCTCTCTCTTTCTCTCTCTTTTTCTCTTTTCTCTCACTCTCTTTCTCTTTCTCTCTTTGTTCTCGGATTTTGACAGGCATACCCATGAATCCTCTCTCTCTCTCTCTCTCTCTCTCTCTCTCTCTCTCTCTCTCTCTCTCTCTCTCTCTCTCTCTCTCTCTCCCCTTCTCTTTCTCCCTCCTCGCTTTATCACCAATTCTCTCACCCCCCCTCACTTCCTCTCTCGAACACTTATACACACTCACTCTCCTCTACTTTTACTATGGCAGATGTGGCACCATGCTAGCTGTGCTTTAAAAAAGGCCAATTTCTTTAAAAGGTATATTAAAATCCCTTTCTCAAATTTGAAGCTTTTTTGGTTTCAAGGAGGATTAGCAAGTAATTTTCTGTACCTTTTCTATACCTTTCTGTACTTTTTTCTGCACTTTGGTACTGTTTTGTAATTTTTGTAGTTCCTGTTCTTTTCAATTATGGTTTTTCTTTGTGTGAAGGAAATATTGAGTGCAGCCATAAGTCCTCTTCGTCCCTCCCTTGTCTCTCCTTACCCTCCTTTATCTCTATTCCATCCTTTCCCCTTTTTCTTTCCTCTCCCTCTCCCTCTCCCTCTCCCTGTCCCTCTCCCTCTCCCTCTCTCTCCCCCCCTCCCCCTCCTGCAGCGTTGGAGATGTGGAAGACTTCGACACTTTGCGATGGGAGGATCAGCAGAGACTAAACAAATACATTGAAGGAGGGGTAGAGAAAAGCGAGGAAGGAGAGGGAGTCAAGGGCGAGGAGGATGATGAAGGAGGAGAATTTATTATAGAGTATTCTATAAGCGGTCGAGCGAAATGTAGAAAGTGTGACAAGAAAATAGACAAGGGAGAGGTGAGAACGAATGGAAACTCCCCATTTTTCAAAAGTAAGAGGAAGGTCAAAATGAGAACTACACCGTGTATCATTATTAGTGTTAATGCTTTTTAAGTTTTCGCCATTTTGAAACATCTTTTCATTTTCAAAAGTGAGAGGTAGGTCAAATAAGAACTACACCATGTATCGCTATTAGTGTTAAACTTTTTTCCGCCACTTAAAACATCTTTTCTTTGTGCACGGATGTCGGATTGTTAATCTGACGGTTGCGTTTGAAAGGTAAGATTCTCGCCTTCTAATTGGCCGTCTCTAGTTGAAAATCGGACAAGTGTGCAAGGAGAGAAGATGTTTTAAGTGGCAAAGAAAAACATTAACACTAATAGCGATACACCGTGTAGTTTGTTTGTTGGTGATCTTATAGTTCACAATAGTATACTTTCTATCATAATTACTGTGGGCTCAAATTAAAAAGGGTAAGAAATTAGTTGGCCACTTCAATGGTTTTTGATTAGATGGGAATGACCTCATGTAGTGTGGGTTTAATAATGGTTGTGGGTCACTAAATGATGAGGTCAAAATTTCAACATCTAGCGTAGTGTGATCCACACTTATTGCGGTAGATGGTGTAAAAATATCAAGCTTCAACTTTTCGAGCTTGAAGCTAAGTGGGTTTTCTTGTCCACTCCATATCCTATGCTTTCACGCATACCTTTTAACAAAACACTATTTTCACCATTACAAAAAAACATTAACAAGAACCTTACCAAATATTACAAGTATATTGGAAGAATGCAACAATAATATAACAGGAGCAATTAAAGAATGTAACAAGAATATGTAAAAATGTTTCAAGAAAATATTAAGATTGATACAATAATGTCAAAAGAGTTGTTCTATGTAACGATTCTCTTATAAAAACATTGGAATGTTTTTATAACAATAGCATCAGATCTACATCTACTGGAGGCATGTGGCTCAAGTGAGTTCTGAGATGTTTGTCTAACATCTCATATACAGCTATTTACTAACATCTGTACGGGCCACACTAATTAAAAATCAAAATTTGTGTCTTAATTTTTTCCTGTCCTGACAATATCTAGTGATCAACACTAATTATCAAATCTCATTACAGATCGATCTCACTGATTCGACTTCTCACCACCATTAATGTGGGACCAAATTCACACTATTTTTTTTACTTTAAAACCAAAGTAATTATGGTAAAAAACGTATTACATAATGTGAAGCCCAGAAAATTCATTTCAAAATCACACATCTTTTTATGCTTTTATAATTTCGTTTATTCCAAGTGTAAATTGGAAGAGAAGTTTGCCCGAGTCAAAAATGATGTGCATATGGATTTCAAGACTATATAAAGTCTTTTCTTTGACTGTCTAAAATAATAATTGCTAGAATGTATACAGCATTGAATGACAGGCTTGTTTTGTTTGTCTTTGAAATGAATTTTGTGAAAATGGATACGGACTATTAAACAACAAAACACCCACTCTGTTTCTTTTTTTCTTTTTTGTCTTTCCAAATTTGAACCTGGGAAAACTTGGAAAAGATTAATCAACAAAACACCCACTTTTCCCGTTTCTCAATTTTGTTTCCGTTTCTTTCTTCTATTTTGCTCTCCCTTCTCTTTGCCATTTTTTTTTCCCAGAGTTAATTTGGAAAAGATGTTGAAATGGGTAAAAGTTCAAACAACAAAACCACCTACTTGCTTCTGTTTCCCTTTTTTTTTTGCCCTTTTTTGGTTTCTTTGTAATTTGATTTTTTCTGATTCGAATTGGAAAAATGTCAAGGTGGAGAAACAACTCCATTATATTTCCCTTTTTTTTGTTTTGACTTCCATTTTAACCTGAGAAAAAGGTGTGAAAGGTTAAACAACAAAACACATACTTCTTTCGTTTCCTTTTTTTGTTTGTCCTTTTTGCGTTTGTCCTTTTTTGTTTGCCCTTTTTTATTTCCTCGTTTCTTTGTCATTTAAATTTTTCAGATTCGAGGTGGGAAATTGTCGAAATGGAGAGGGCAAAAGGTTCCTTTATGGTGCCATTTAGAATGTATGGTGGAAAGTGGAGATTGGAAGGAGCCATGGGAAAATCTCCCAGGATGGGAAACTCTTAAAAAGGAGGACCAGGAGAAAGTGATAACCATGACTAAAGGTCCATCTGGAGAAACCAAAGGAAAAGTAGGAGGAAAACGTAAGTTGGGTCACTTTCAAAAATTGCTTTTTTTTTTTTTGCCTTCAGTTTTGCGATTTCGGAAGGAGGTTCTTAAAAGAGAATACGTGTTCGATGAAAAATTGGCCGTTAATTTGATTGCATTATTGGAAGGTTTCTTTTTACTGCTTACGTTTATGTTTGGTTATTATTATTTATGTTTACGTTTATATATGTTTACTTATTTTATCAATTTGGGATTTACAGGAGACAAGAGTAGTTCAGAACCAATGAAATCAGAGGAACCGAAATCTAAGAAAAGGAAAACTAACAAAAAAGACGAAGAAGAACTAGAAAATGAGAGGAAACAGAAGGCGAAATTGGAGAAGAAAGGTGAAACTAAAGGCAAAAAAGAGGAAGGAAAGAATTCAAAAAACACGAAAGGATCTTCCTCGAAGGACAATGATGGAGTGGATGGTGAAAACAAAGAAAATAAGCTTCAAAAGGGGAAAAAAGTTGATAACTCCAAACCCGATATTCCGAAACCAAAAACGGAACAATTGTCCTCTTCCGTCGATAAAAAACCCGAAAAAGAGACGAAAAAAACCGGAAAAGAGACATCGATTTCCGTGATCTCCTTGGAAGATGTCAAACTCAACAAACAAATGGAAGCCCAGACGAAAAAAATCTGGGAAATAAAAGACAATTTAACCAAAAACGTTCCCAAAACCCTTCTTCGAGAAATGCTTTCGATCAACGGTCAAGATCAAATGGGATCGGAGCACGAATTGAGAGAGAGATGTGCCGACGGGATGTTATTTGGACCTCTTTCTAAATGTTCTCTTTGTAGTGGTCCAATGGAATACTCGGACGGTCAATATAGATGTCGAGGTTTTCTTTCCGCATGGTCAAAATGTAGTTTTACGACTCGAGAAGACGTCCGGAAAGCCGGCGATTGGAAAATTCCCAAGGATACGGAGAACCTGTATCTCAAGGTGAGAGAGGGAGAAGGGAGAAGGAGAGGGAGAGGGATAGGGGGAGGGAGAGGGAGAGGGGGAGAGGTATTAAGTTTCTGGGTTGGAAGCCATGAAATGGACGCAAAAGCAAAAGGAAAGTATGATCGAAAAACTTTTCCTAACTTGATGCTTTGACAAGAGGCAAAAATTGCCGTAAAATACAGTTTTGGATGTTGAAACCATATTTACTGTGGAGTGTGAGCTAAAACGTTTCTAAGCCACACCGTGAATTGCTATATAGCGTTATAACACTAATTCGGTGCCGATTTTTCTGGCCCTGAACATAAACTAGCGTTAATGAGGAACTAGAACTTACCAAAAATAGAGTACTTTGTACATGAATAGAATACTAGTACATGAATAAAATACTCTGATCATGAATAGAACACTATGTTAATTTAAAGAATATTATGTACATGAATTGAGTGCTAAAATACTATATACATAAATACCGTGTCATGAACAGAATGCAGTGTACATGAGTAAAATACTTCGTACATGAATAGAATACAAGTACATGAATAGAATACTATGTATATTTTGTATTCTAATTTTTAACCATAATTTAAAAACTATACTGCTCTTTGTTATAAGTGTAAAGAAATTGTTTGTGTAAGTACAAATTAGAATGTACAGTACTAATTTAGTGTAGGGAAACGTGACGACCTGTTATCCCTTCCTTTAAATAGTGTTATAAAAAAGTGTTATTAACACTATATTATGACTTTTAGTAAATAACATTCGCGATTGAATTAGTGTAATAACCACTAATAGAGATGGGCAGTGTAGTCGTAAGAATAATAAAAATAAAAATAATATTCATAAGTAAATAAGTAACTATAATAAGAATAATAATAATACTTATAAGTAACGATGAAAACTGAAGCTGAAACTGGATTAATACAAGAACCCTAAACTAAGATTGAAGTATCTGAAACAAGCGGGGGAGAGGGGGACAGCGGGAGAGGGGGAGATGGGGAGAGGGAGAGAGTGGGACAGGGGAAGAGGGAGGACCGGGACAGTGGGGGAGGAGGGGAGCGAAGGATAGGGAGAGAGGGGAGGGGTGAGAGGGAGGCTGGGTTTTAATTCCGACAAGAAATGTGGAGATTTGTCATCATTTTCATAACGAGAAGTAATTTGTCGCAAAAAAGTAAAAAAAAAGGAAAAAAAGTTGGGTTTGTCAGTGGATTTTTACCTCTTAATCATAAGGGTCATTTATTGTGATTTTTGAGTGCATGAAGATATTTCTCTCCTCCCGCTCTCTTTCTCTCCCTCTCTACCCTCCCTCTATCCCTCGTCATCTCTCTCTCTCTTTCTCACTCCCACTCTCCCTTTCTACCTCTTCCTCTATCTCTCTCCCCAACACCCAATCTCCCGCTCTCCCCATCTCTCCATTCTCCCCATCTTCCCATCTCACTCTCTCCCTCTTCTCCTTTCCCTCTCTCCGTCTCCCCCTCTCCCTCTCCCTCCCCGCTCCCTCTCCCTCTTCCCTCTCCCCTCTCTCTCTCGCTCCCCCTCCCTTCTATCTCTCTCTTTATGACAGAAATGGAAGGAGGAGGAGGAAAAATTGAAAAAAAGCAAGGGGTTTAAACGGGTGGAAAGATTATTACCTCCTCCAAGAAAGGTTTCAACGGTGGTTAAAACGTCTGCACAAGTCACACAGGAGAAGGGACTTTTACCTGAGGGGGAAACTTCCGAGAAACCTCTGGAAGGTCTACGGATTGCATTTGTAGGGAAACTTAAGGAAACTCAGGTTAGTTTTACTATATGTCTCTCTCTCCCATTCTCTCTCTCTCTGCTTGTACTTTTCCCTCTCTCTCTCCCTCGCCTTCTCCCTCTTTCTTGCCCTCGCCCTCTCCCGCGACCTCGCCCTCGCCCTCTCCCGCGCCCTCGCCCTCGCCCTCGCCCTTTCCCTCGCCCTTTCCCTCGCCCTCTCCCCCTCTCCCTCTCCCCTCTCCCTCTTCCCTCTCCCTCTCCCTCTCCCTCTCCCTCTCCCTCTCCCTCTCCCTCTCCCTCTCCCTCTCCCTCTCCCTCTCCTCTCCCTCTCCCTCTCCCTCTCCCTCTCCCTCTCCCTCTCCCTCTCCCTCTCCCTCTCCCTCTCCCCTCTTCCTCTCCCTCCCTCCCTCTTCCTCCCTCCTCCCTCTCTCTCTCTTTTTCTCTTTCTCTCATCTCTAATCTCTTTTCACATTTATTTTTCTTTTCTTTTGCTCTCTCCTTTTTTTTTTTTTCAACTCTTGTTTCCTTTTTCCTTTTTCTTTTTGTCCTTTTTCTTTGATAGTTTCCTTCTTAGTTTCACCAAATCGAATCTTAAGTTCAAATAAGTTAAATGAGTTTAAAGCTAAAAAATGAAGGAGAGGGCTCAATAGCTTTTAATGACTTTTTTAAAGATCAGGGAAACCAAAAAACTTTTTAAAATTCGCAATATTGATTCAGTATGTATATTTGTATATAATCAGTATATAGTCAGTAAATATATCTGTATATAATCAGTATATTTTCAGTTTATACATCCGTATATAATTTGCATATAATCTTTTTGTCCTTTTTCTTTGATAGTTTCCTTCTTAGTTTCACCAAATCGAATCTTAAGTTCAAATAAGTTAAATGAGTTTTAAGCTAAAAAAAGAAGGAGAGGGCTCAATAGCTTTTAGTGACTTTTTTTAAGATCGGAGAAATTGAAAGATTTTTTTAAATTCGCAATATTGATTCAGTATATATATCTTGTATATAATCAGTATATTTTCAGTATATATATCCGTATATAATTTATACATAATTAGTACATATTCAGTAGATTTATCCGTATATAATTTATATATAATCAGTATATATTCAGTATATCTGTATTTGATTTTTGTTTTTTGTGGTCTTTTTCAGAGTGACTGGAAGGAAAGAATTGAGAAGGCCGGAGGGCGTCTACAGAATTCAATTTCTTCAGGTGGGGAGAGGACGTGAAAAAGGGGGAGAGAGAGGGAGAGTGGGATGGTTCAGTCCCTAAAAAACCCATGTCCATCTCTGTTTCAACGTTTTGGTTTCTACTTTTACGTGTGGTTTGTCTCCATTTTCTCTGTTTTAATTTCTTTTTTATGTTGTTTTATCTCTTTTTACTCCCTATTTTTATTCCTTTGCTTTTTTTGTTTTCTTGGGCATCTTTTCCAGCCACCAGCTGTGTGATTTCGACCAATGAGGAGGCGGAACAGCAAAATCCAAAACTTCTCCAAGCCAAGTAAGATTGGAAAGTTTTTTTTTTTTTTTGTTTAGGTTTTTTTTTTTTTTTTTTTTTTTGGGTTTTTTTAATAACCCCAATTTTTTAAACCAAAAAAAAAGTTAATATTAAAAAAAAAAATTTTTTAAATTTTTTTTAAAAAAATTTTTTTTTTTTTTTTTTTTAGTTTTTTTTTTTTTTTCTTTTGTTAAGTTTTTTTTGGAAACGCATCACCACAGTGTATCAACGGTAGACATTTTCTCAGTTAACATTTTTTTTTTGGGTCATCTTTTGGTCATGTCATCCGAAATAAAATGACAAAAACATGACCTAAAAATGACCAGAAAATGACCAAAAAAATTATAGAAAGCATGACCAAAAAAATTATAGAAAACATGACCAAATAATGACCAGAAAAATGGCCAAATCGTGTCTGAAAGATGACCAAAACATGACCAAAACACGGCCAAAACATGACCAAAACATGGCCGAAACAGGACAAAAAATGACCTAAAAATCCCCAAAACATGACCGAGTGATGGTCAAAACATGACCCAAACATGATCAAAGCATGACCAAAAGATGACCAAAAGATGACCAAAGACGACGAATAAAAGTTAAATGAGAATACCTAGTGAGCCGATACACATCGCAAAAATCGGACCTGTCCTATGGTGTATTGGGATGCGATTGTGACAATACTTACAACTATTTTGTTTTTATTATTTTTACTAGCCTTACGACTATTGTTCTTCTTATTATTGTTATTCTTATGTGGCACGACACCGATTTCTATATACGACTGTTTTTATTGACCTTGTTAGTATTAAAACTATTATTTTCCTTCAGAAAAGAGTCCAATAAACTCATATACTAATGTTCTTCTTATTATGACTATCCTTACTGGGTTTTGTCATGTGCCACAATACCCATCCCTACGTACAATTATTTGTATTGAAATTATTATTCTTAATGGTTTTATGGCCATTTTTTGGCTTATTATAATTATTCTTATTTGGCGAGATACACATCCCTACTTTTATTAACTTTCTTTGTATTGCAACTATTGACACGATAAACATCCCTACTGGCAACTTTTTTTTTTTTTTTTTATACGACTATTGGTCTTCTTATTATATCAGTTCCTATTACTTTTTCTTAGACACAAAACCCCTAATTAGAACTATTTCATTATTCTTATTAGTATTTTGACTATTGTTCTTCTTAATATAACCACTATTTTATTGTTCTTATTTGTATTTTTGAATATTATTCTTCTTGATGTAACCTATATTTTATTATTTTTATTAGTATTCGACTATTGTTGTTCTTAATGTAACCACTATTTTATTATTCTTATAAGTATTTCGACTATTATTCTTCTTAATACAACTATTCTAATCGGTTTTTCTTTTCAAGGGAAATGAAAATTCCTATTTTACGGGAAGAGTTTCTCACGACGACTCTCGAGAAAGGCAAGAGGGCGGCCATGGCTGACTTCTCCATGTCCGACACTTTCCGTTCCGTTCAAACGGTGAAAGTGAAAGGAAGGAGTGCCGTTCACTCGGATTCGGCACTAGAAGACAAAGGACATATTTTGGATTATATGGGATCTGTATATAATGCCACGCTAAATTTGTCGGATCTCGTGACGGGGAATAATAGGTGAGGGAGGGAGAGAGGGAGGGAGGGAGGGAGGGAGGTAGGG
>JBBHKE010002383.1:12500-118567 GCA_037447655.1 Zygnema cylindricum | reverse complement strand
CTCTCCCTCTTTCGCTCCCTCTCCCTCTCCTTCCCCAGTCGCTCCTTTCAGAAGACGTCTCTTTCAGTATAACGGTGAATGCCATGGAACGGGCTTCCATGCAGCCAGTTTTTGGTCATTGTCTTTATTCCGTTTACGACGGTGACGTTATTTGGGACCGTCAGTTTGAAGATCTCGTTCAACTGGATCCTGTAAAAGACGGACTTCAAATGGACCACACGAAACTCAGTAGTTTACAACCGAAAAAAGTACAACTGGAAAGCGAGGGAGAAAGAGAAGGAGAAAGGGATGGAGGAGGAGGAAGAGAAGGACAGGTGGGAGAAATAACTTCGGGTGTTTTGTCTTCATTGGAGGGAGTTACAAATTCTAATAACCAATTATCTAAGAGATTTCGGAGTCATTCGATTAGTCCGGGCATGTGAAAAGAAAAGAATTGCATTTAAGGTTTTCCCTTTCGAGTTGTAGTTTTGTAGTTTAACTTTTGTGGGAAGAAAATTCGAAGATCCCTTTTTTAATCTGTATCGATAAAATCTGTAAGAGTTGAGACTTAAATTCAGGTTCGAACTTCAACGTTTTTTATCGCGCGAATTGATTGTTTTTTTTTTTTATGATATATGAGACTGATTATCCTTTTTTCTTTGAGTTTCTGAGCTGTTATTTTTCAATTACGGTTGATGTTTCTCGATTCGATGTTTGTAGAATAACTAGTAAATCAATGCTCGTTACACGTTCCTGTTTACAGACACATAGACGTTTCCGTTCTGCAGACAGACAACGTGCGGAACGGATAGACAACGCCTATTTAAATATATTCGAGAACGACGACCAAGGTCTATAATTTGTATAGAGATTGGCGATCAATAGGTACTGATTTTGCTAGTGTTGTATCGGGAAAAAACTTATCGCGATAAAACCGATATCGATAGTATCAGTTATCGATTGGTGAAGGGTATCGATTATCGGTAGGCAAAGGGGCATATCGGGTATGAGCAAATGGCTATCGATTACACAACTCTAGATTTTGCAGTCACATGGTACAGTTTTCAACTTTTGACTTTTTTTCGGCTTTTAAAAATATCTTTAATTGATACTACTTTTATTTGGGCAGTTCGGATTTCTTATTTATTCCCACAACGTGTAAAACATTTAGGTGTGAATTTAAATTTATTATAATGTGTTGGTATTTATACTTCATACGTCTTGTGAAGTCCTCCGACCTCCCACTCCTCCTCCCCCTCCCTCCCTCCCTCCCTCTCCCTCTCCCTCTCCCCCTCACCTTTCCCTTAACTCTTCTCTTCCCATCGCTTCTTCCCTTTAACTCCTCCCTCCCACTCCCTCCTTACTCGCCCTTTGGACATGATTTGGCTTCAAATAAGATTATTCGCTCATAACCAAATTACCTTTAAAAACTTTAAAATCTGCAGTTATCCCTATCTGGTGTTAGTAGTTCTTATTATGCATATTGAGCTGTAGACGAGCATCGCTTTTTTCTTAAAAAGTTTTTCCATATATTTCTCCTAGATTCAGATTATTTACAAATATGCATTTTTAGTACTTTTCCAATCCACTACATTTGATGCATATTATTTGTGTGGTTAATTTTGTATCTCGATTTACAACTGTTTTCAACCAGATACGTCTATACGAGGCTCTTCTTTCACTATCATGCGGAACTTTCCTTTTCATTCCCTACCTTAACTTTTCTTTATTTTTCTAATGAATCTGTTATATAATCTACTGCCTTTCCTGAACAAATTGCCATCATAGCTGGACATATATCAACAACTTATTTCAATTTTCTTCCACCTACATTCCTTCATTTCTAAGCATGGCTTTGGATTTAATTACCAGATTGGGTTTTGTTTTCAATCGATTCGCTTTGTGACATTTTCACCTTCATTTCTCCTTTGATCCAGACATAAGCTCAAGATGGTTTCATATTATTTGATTAATTCCAGATTGTCCAAAACTGGATGTGAATAGAATAAGGACCTATTCCACATTCATTTTCTCTTTCTTCTTTTCCCCGACTCTTTTGCTATTTCGTTACAATACAAATGATTAACTCGACAGGCTAAATTTCAATAAACAATCTACAGCCGAGCATAGTGAAGGGCAAAGATAAAATAGTTTTACATGTGCCAGAGGTAAATCTCACTCATTTAATCCACAAGAATCCAAAAAGTATAACTGCTGCTGAAAAATTTTTAAGCACCATCATTTGCTTCCAAAAGAACATGAGGGTTTGCTCCATTCATGATATAAACGCTTAGTTTCAAGAAGCATTGTTTATTTTTGGAGTAAAACAAGGAAACAAAGTACTGAGGCATTCGAAAAAATATCCCCTTTCTATTAATACAAAGGCTTAAAATCAACTCTTTGAGTTGAAAATAATCAAATGGACACTGAAAGCTATAAATCAGGAACATATACACAAGTTCCATATTCCCAAAGGCATAAAACCTGTATTTACATCCAGCCTTGTAATACTATGTAGAACTGAAAAGTCACTCCCACCACCTGCAATAAACAAAACAAAAGCATTAGAAAAACAACCACAAACTTGCAGAGATTACTTACTGCCAACGCAAAAGTATGGCCTTGTCGTCTGTCAAATTAGGTAGAATATGCAAACTGGGAAGAACAAACAAACAAAGCTAATTATCAATAAAAACTTTGACCATAAAAAATTAATTAATGACTTTGTACATGCTAAGAAAATGATGGTGGTGGCCAAAACTGTGTCAGGGTTAAAAAGCTCTTCAATTTCTTTCCTCACGGGTATTAGGCGTTGGATTATTTTTAATCATCATGCACAGTAGCCACCACCACATTTGAACATTTTCAGATTTTAATACGCTTAATCCTGAGAACAAACTAAATAATGGACACGAATACTGAGCAAACAGCAGCTACACCAGAGTAAACAGTTGCTTACTTACAATTATTCATGTGGTTGATGACAAAAAGTGTAAATCATTTAGAAGCTCTGAAGCGATAATATGATACCGAAGAGAAGAAACTGAATTGAGATATCAGGTCATATGATGATGAAGGGAAAAGAGCACCTGTAGAGAAAAAGAACAAGCATTGATATTCAATATGGAGGCAATAAGGTCATGACTAACCTCATTCCATCATATCCATAGAACAGACTAATCAGACAATACTACGATAAAAAGAGAGAAATCTATATCACGAAATTAAAAGAAAGGGATTAAAGCAGGGTTTTACATTACTAGAAAATACATAAAGAGGAGAAATTGATTGTTTGCGCAAAATAGACACAGAGAGGAGGTCAAAAAACAGCCTCCAAACTGCAACACGATGCACAATGGTGGTCGTTATAGCACTTTCCTAGGGCAGCCATGGCAGAAAAGAGCCAAAGCAGCCCGGGGTTGGAAACGTGCCATACATATACAATGCCACGACAAAAAGAATTAACATCAATTTAAATCAAAAGGGGGAAAAGGCAAACAGCGGGTCGAAGACTTACCAACTTCTGAACCTTTGGAAAACACTCGATGAAAATGCCTTCCGTCAACCACTTGCGTCAGATTAGGTCACCTGGAAAGCAAGAAATGTCGACCAAAATTAGTAGTGTGAACGAGTACAAGCGACTCGAACCACGTCGCAAATGGACTTTTGGACTTTAGGCGTGTTTTCGAGGGAGCCGATCAGAACAGCAAGCTGCTAGCGGCGCCAGATACCACACGCCGTTTAAAATATGTTAAAGCCGTTTCTTATTATATGATACAATACGATTCATCAACTTGACATGACAAAAGCAAAATTATTAAGTCAAAAACAAATCCGAAAGGCTTAGTAGAGACGAATTTTTTTCAGTGGATACGATTCATCTACTTAATAGAGGCATCAAGTCATGTCATTAAGTACAAAAAAAGAAAAGGATGTAAAGCTCGGACGAGAGAAAAATTATCTAGGATGGAAGAGATTCATCAAATGAATCAGAGCAAAATTAGTGGAAGAGGTGGTAAGATAAGCACCTCTTGGTACTCGCCGAAGGACGCCATCGGAAAGAGATACACATAAACATTTATACTAATACGCTGAGAGAATACATGTCTCCCCTCTCCAGCAAATTTAGGGTTGCAAGAGCTGAAGCGAGCAAACACACATCCACGTCTTGCTCAAAACAGGTCTGGTTCTTAAACTCTACCAACATAAAGTTATTATGGGGGCGTACGTCCATGGCGCCGCTCATATCTTGCCTAAAACAATTCCAAGGTAGGAAAAACATCAAACACTGCAATGACAGTGATGGATAGAAGCGAAATTTAAAAGGTGGTGAAACGGATTGGTGGATAAACCTGAACCCTGGTACCATCATTTTGTAAACTTAGTATCCTGAACCTTCGTTACTGTACACCGTATCGCTATTAGTGTTATCAATTTTTTCGCCACTTAAAACATCTTTTCTACGTACACACTTTGTCCGATTTTCAATTTGAGACCGCCAATCGAATGCTGAGAATCCTAACTTTCAATCGCCACCGTCAGATACACAATCCGATAAGTGTGTACGGAGAAAGGATGTATTAAGTGGAAAAAAAAACATTAACACTAATAGCGATTCGCGGTGTACTTTGGTAGATTGCAACCAGCCGCCAGCATTCCTGGAGAAACAATAATGACATGTGACCAGGGTCGTTCGTAATATTGAAACTCAGCTCTCCAGCGTTCCAAAGAGATAAATCACCCGGTTCTGTCGCAACTGAACAGCGTGGATCGACATAGGAAAATTGTCATATAACCGTAAAGTGAGGCAAACAAATCTCGGTGTGAAAAGCCGTAGAAACTATATTTCCACTGAACAGTTCAGTACAGTAGAAACTCGATGTCTATGTTTTTGTCTGTTTTCACATTTATAAGCGTGTAGAATGGATTGATCACAATTAAAAGCGTTTCCTTTTCCAAACCTTTTCCTTTTCCAAACCTTTTCCTTTTCCAAACCTTTTCCTTTTCCAAACCTTTTCCTTTTCCAAACCTTTTCCTTTTCCAAACCTTTTCCCACATTGAAATTACAGGATGCTGCAAAGGTACACTGTGTACCGACGTTAATGTTAATGTTTTTTCTCGCCATTTAATCACTTTTCCCCGTTCACACTATAAATTTAAGTGTGGAGACTGGAAACGAAGGTTCTCAAGAAACTTTTCACACGCTCTTTTCGTTGCAACAGCAACTGTGCAATAATTCAATCACTATAAACTAGTGTTGTGTATTGGCAAGAAACTTATCGCGATAAAACCGATACCGATAGCTATCGGTTATCGAATGGTGAGTGCTCCCGATATATCGCTCCGCGACCAACAAATTCCTTATCGGCGATAAGTAGAAAAAAAAAGTACGCTATATAATAGTACTTTATAATATACGGTATTGTATTCATGAGTGTATATAGCATGGCATGCCACGTATGTCAATCTGTTTCGTACACTGTATAACGGAGTTTTATACGGAGAGCTATCCATGTAACAGTACGGAAAAAAGTAGATTCATCGCTGATAGTTATCGGTACCAAACAAAAAATATCATTTTTTTTCGCGATAACACCGATAACGATACATCGTGCCAATATATCTATTATCGGTAAGCCAAAAAAAGGGATATATATACAACAAAAAAAAAAAACAGTCGACTAAAAAGAAGTGTACCATGAAATCATTTTTCATGAACCAACCTAGTGTTAATCAACGGTGGTCCAAAAGATAAAATTTTTTAAATAAAAAGGATTTGAAAGCCGTGAAGAACATTCTATTGAATGGGAACCATGCAACGTACTTTCCATTTTGTACGTCCAAAAGCTTTCTAACTCTAAATGGCGTCGAAAATAATATGATGTCGCTCCTATGGACCTTGTTAATTTTGAGTTTTAATTTAGAAAAAGAAAGAATTTCTCATGATCGGATTCCATGAAGGTTTTCATACTTTTACAAAATATTGGCAAATCAGTAGAGAGATTGCTTAGGTAAATGGTACTTATGTAAATGATATAAAAGAGCTCGACTCCACAACGTTAATTTTCAATCCAAAATAGGCTTACAAACATAATAAAATGATAGTAGGACTCATGGGACGAACTGTTGTTCTTTGGTCTAAAATAGACCGCAGAAGCCACCCAAACTATCATGCAAAAAACTAAGCAAAAATAGGTCGACGAACAATCATTTGAAATGCATCCTCCATTTGACATACAACAACATTTTCGACACTTTGTTGAATGTCTACCTCGAAGGCCAATGAGAGGTTACATGCCACACGAACGTTTTCGACACTTTGTTCGATGTTTGACCGATTTACTTATACCTTGCATCTCCGTTAAGGCTCGTATCACCCTCCACTTTTCGGGCTTCGACATTAAATTTGCCTCACCCTCCACTTATTTTGGCTCCGCATTATGTTTGCAACCAACCTATTGGCTCGAAATGGATTCATTTACTTCGTTGCTCAAGTGGAATATTGTTGCCCATGACTGTCAAACGAGGTTTTTCGCATAACCCCGCATCGATCTTAGTCTAGTGGTCTTCAAAGGCCTCGGGTTGACTTGGTTTTCCTCCACACTGCGAGGGAAACCTTGCTCACATAATCGCCTAAAATTCACGTTTTTTCTCGTGCAATATAGCATACGAGTGCGCGATTCGGGACACATCGGCTTTAGGAAAGAGATTGCTCTCACCGAGACCAAGTTGATCAACCCCTTGGCGGTGGAGATAATTGATACTTTAGACAAGTCATCAGGCAAATTCCTAGGTAATTGTACGCAGAAAACATTTGAATACATGGGTAGAGGGAGTCCTCCATCGAGTCTGCTCGATTCTCATTATCGTCAGCGTGTCTTAGTTTCCCTTCAATAAGCGCGAGCAGCGACAGTTCTTCGGTGAAGCACGGTGGCTGATGACTGGTGGGGCCTCCCCAAATCTTCCACTAAGGGATGGAGTCTAAATTGGCGACCTTCAAGGGTGTGAATTTTAGTTTGTTGAGGCTCATGTAAGTTAGTTTTTCCCTTTGTGGGTAGTAAAATTTGGTAGATTTATTTAGTTTTGGCGGTTCTTTACTTTAGTTAACTTCAATTTTTTCGTATGTTCTTTTGCCTTGGCTTTTGTTGTCTTCAAATGTTCGTTTTTTATTTTTTTACCCCTCCTTAATGATTTTTCACATCACACATTTTGCAGTAAAGTTTCATTTCATTGAAAAGCTCGTTGAGGTGGCCTAAAGCAACAAAAGAAAAGAAAGTACGGTAAGTAGAAAAACATTTGAGAACTATTTTTTTTATGGCTATTTTTAGCGAGTCAAAAGTTTGCTTCCCAACTTTGGACAAATAAAAAAACACCCTTGTCGCCAGCAATTGTTTTGTCAGTTTCGTGAATACATAGCTTTCACTCTTTCCCGTAAATTCCACGCGTAAAAACACTGCTGGCTGGAATTCAACGCGGCTATAGCAATCCATTGAGCTATTTCGGGTCCATTTTTGCGGTTTAACAAATACACAAATTACATAGCTTTCATTCTTTCCCGTAAAATTTCACGCGTGAAAACATAAATGGCCCGCTGGATTCCTCGCGACTATAGCAACCAATAAGCTTCGTCGAGACCATTTTCGCGGTTCGTCTCATTTTGCTGTACGACCCGACGTTGGACCGAAACGTGTCCTCCTAAGAATAAAGTAAGTAAGAGGGAAGCATGTTCACCTACGTTTTCTGACATCTTCACTCGACTAGGCACGTTTACGTACGTGTTTTACACTAAATAACGAGGAGCCGCACGTCTCGTCACTGTCATGAAATCACGTCGAATGCAATGATTTCTGTCAGAATTTCCGGCAGTCTTGAACGCACTAACCTGTTGACCAGAAGCAGTTAAGGATAAAATATTGGTACTCCGCAAATTATGTATAAAACAAGTGATGAAATTTAATAGTACTAATTCCATGTTGTTGTGATTTGCTGGTTGGGTCTTTGTCCCAGTGGATGATGTCGTCAGCATCCTGGAATAACGGGCCGTAAAGGCATGACCCTATGCAATACCGTACAAGACCATAAATTTTAGACAAAAAAAATATATTCGTACCAGTTGCTGCATTCACACCGGAAATGTATGATGAATGAGATGAGGAAACGAATGTCTTTTTGTTTTGTTTGGACGTGAATCGCTTTTGACGTCATCTCACGTCAACTAAAACGTCGCGATGTGGTTCATGTTGCCGTACGATTAAGCGTCGAATGACTCAAATCCGTCCGTACCAAGCCATCGTTTTTGACATTTTTTTACGTTATATTTTAGATGATTGTTTCGTCAAAATTAAAAAAATAAATTAACTTTACATTTTTTTACGTTCGATTCTAGTTGATTTTGATTGGTTATTCGTTTATGGGTTACCATTTTAGAAAATTTCGTACAGTACGGATGAATCATTCGAGATGCGACTTCATGTTTTTTCAAAGTCGGATTTCTGCATTCCGAAAAGGGTTCCCGGAAAAGAAGATGACTTACCACAGTTGTCAAGTTTTGACGCACTTTACAGTACGTTTTTGTCCGTCCCTACGCTCCAAAAAGGTTGACAGCCGAGCAGTCGGTCAGTTTGGCGCCTCTGTTTTTGTTTTTTTGCGAAATGAATGGTACGTTGGTTCAGAAGTTACGCGTTTTTTTCCCGGAAAAGAAGTGTACATCCGTTTTACACTTTTACCTGGTCAAAAAACTTGTTGCAACTTTCAGCTCATATTTAATGTGCGGTATAGTAACCCCATACAATATGCATATAATATGTTTTTCTGGTACAGTATGCACAAAACCCATATTGTGTGGGCTTTGTAACACGTTTAGGTTTACGTTTAGGAATATTTTAATTACGACTGTTGGATATGACGAATCCAACGGCTGAAAATTCGATTAGCCTAAATTAAAAGGTCCCTCGGATAAGTGTAGTACAGTACTGTACTGTACCATTCGAAGTACCGGTATAATTGTCTTATTAGCGTCCTTATTTTTTTTTCCCTGGCCCTTTCCCGTGGAATTTCTTGTCCCCGACGGTGTTTCCGTTAAAACCTTGTCGTTCGTCGGCGTCCAAAGTGATGTCTCAATACGTCAGCATGCCGAGGTAAAAGGTGACGACAGCTTACGAAAATATTCACACATACAGTATGCTTATAATATTGTCGTTTCCGTAAATTTTATTCTTCCCTCTAAATACACGTACTGTAAAACGCCTACTTTAAAACTACAGTATGGTCCAACTTCCAGCAGCAATTTTGACTGCCGGCCATTTCTGATTGCGTGTATTTGAAAAATTCCGGTACGGTGGCATGAAAGCAAATGTCCATTGTAACAGAGAGCCCTCTGTTAGCTGAAAAATTTAGCGGACTCACGAGTACTTATCCAGTTATCCTTCTCAAACAAAACATTCGACCAATAGAACTCTGTTATTCGAACAGTAATTAACTAATTACAGACGACATGTCTAACAAATGGCCCTCCGTTACAAATCTACAATTCAGATCATAGTTCAAAAGTAGGCGTTTTTATGGTAGGCCTTTGGTAGGCGCACAAAACTTGGCACAAAACTCGCGTAGAGTAGGCATACTGTATGTGTGTGCGTTGTGCACACTTTTGTACGAACGTACGAATCTGACGTATCATCATAGTACAGCGCACGCCGCCGGACGATTTTTTTTAGCGAACTGACACGGCGTAGGATGACATTCCGCGGGAAAAAAAACCCGGAAAAAAAAAAACGCGGACGTAAGTCCTATCGTAAGTTGTGTTATGGGCTTTTCATGTGATCTTCTTAGATCGCTACTTTGATCAGCGACCGTCCGATCGTCCAAATCTGACGGTTTAAATAAAAAATATCTCAAAACTCACGGAAAAATAAAAAATTGTCCAATTGAGACATGACGTTTAATTCTCTATCGATCGATGTGCAACTCAACCCTGTTACTATTTTTTTTCATTTTGCGACCAATACAATATGGGTCTTAAGGCCATATTGTATGTTTTGCGTACAATAGGCATATTGTATGGGCCTACTTTCACCTACTTTTGAACTATGATTCAGATCAGCTGTATGTACTTTGTACTGTCCAAAACTAAAACGTTGCAACGGTCGAACCAAACATATGAATAAAAAATATCGTGCGGTCCTTTTCTGTATATAGCCGCGAATACCGACAAAATGTTACTGTTTCGTATTTTGACTGTAGTTCCTGGAATCTCCAAATCTGGTCAAATTCAATCATTACTACATCAAAATTTTCCTTTTCTTTTTCTTTCCAAGGGTAAACTGATTATGAAATTTTGATGCAGCAAAGATCCGTAGGTTGATTTAATGATTTTTTTTATATTGTGATGTTTGAAATTCAATTAAATTATTTCGAAAAAGTTTTATGTTTTTACTTTTTACCATCGTGGAATATCTGGACAGTGGAGAATTTTTTAGGAAATTTTTGTAAGTTTTGACATTAGTCTTTTTTCTTTTTTTTGTATACTCTGTAGTTTATTTTCTGTGATATGTTTCTTGAAGAAAAAACAAAGTTTATTACTGATTATCTGCATTTTTTCTTGCAATTGTAAAACTGTGAAAAGTTGTTAAAGATTAATTTGATTGCAGAAAAAAGTGACATTTGTCACTGAGTAAGTGAACAAATTTGTAAAAGCAGATCTTTGATTTTCGGGAACCTTTTCTTGAAAAACTGGCAGGAGAATCTTCAAAAAAATTGTCTTAATTGTTTTGATTTGTTTCTTTTTGTTCTCAAACACTTACTCGCTCTTTGAAATTTTGTTTTCAACAGAATTTAAAGGTTGGAAGGGAGAACAAGACTTTTTTTATCATCAACTTTTTCTTTCATGGGCGACATAATTGCTCAAATATTCCTCTTCTGAGCGAAATAAAACAATAAAATCGGACCAATATCGCCGATATCGACCGATATTATCTGGAGAAAAAGTAAAAGTAAAAAGACAAACCTAATATTTCTCTTTTGAGCCTTATAAAAGCATTAAAATCGGAGCAATATCGCTGATATCGACTGATTTTATCTGGAGAAAAAGTAAAAGAGAAGACAAACCTAAAATGGGAGAAGCAACATCACCAAAAGTGACAACTGTCGGAGATAAGTCAAAATGTTATTTTACAGAAAAACAGAGCATAATCATTCAAGTTCAAGGAAAACAAGAGGAGAAAAGAGGAGAACCTGAAGCTGATGTTCGCTACTCTAAAAGTGAAACAGTTGGAGGAAACGAAAAGGAGAGCCTCGTTGTTCCTTTTCAAATCGACGAAAGGGGAGGAAGAAGTAGCAGAGTTGACAGGGAAGAAGATTGGGAGGATGATTGGTTGGAGGACGGAGGAGGAATGCTGGTGGCAGGAATGTTATCGGCCTCAGTTTTTCTTACATTTACATTAATACTCGGAATTATCTTATGGGCAATATTTAATGATGATTACAGCGAACCAGCTCAATCCTTGTAATAAGGGCGCTGACGTCAGCAGCTCCGGTTTTTTCAGACAAAACATAATAAATGAACTAGTTTCTGTAAGTATCAATAAAGTCGTTTTTTAGATATTCCAGCAACTGTTCCTCTCTCTCTCTCTCTCTCTCGCTCTCCCTCTCTCTCTCTCTCCCCCTCTCTCTCTCTCCCTCTCTCTCCCAATCTCTCTCTCTCTTACTCCCTCTCTTCCACTCGATCCTCGCCTCACATCATTCAGCTGCTCTGAGTAAAGTTTTCGGCTTTCCGAAATTTCCTATTATGGAATCTGTCCAATCGTAATATCTCGATTCTCTGTCGAGTCTTACAGGGTTGCAGTTCGATATATGTGGGAAATAGTGAAGGAGGAGGTGATTGGTCAAAAATAAGAGGACGACGTAAGTTGGGCTCTACTATGGCGCTAGATGGTAGAAACGAAGGATTAAACAAATGGAGGATAAAGAAGTAAAGTGATTTTTTTTCCTTTTTGCAATTATTTGTTGCTTTAGATTGGTAACCATGTATAGGATTTATACTTCTCTATGAATAAATTTGTTGTATTTAAGTACGGCGTACCCACTAGTTTTCATTCTTCTCGAGTTAGAAAATGCAATTATGCAACTTATTTTTCATTTGAGCATGAAATCATCGATAAGTTCTGTCTGTGCATGTCAACTCTAAGCATACTGTAAAATTAAATAATTTATAATTTTATAATTTTTGTCTGGATTCATTACTTGCTTTTATGGATGTCCTTTGAATGTGGAGCCCTTCCGTTCTATTTCCAAATTTGTGCAACTTTTTGATCTAAATAGTGTGGATGTGTAAGTTTTATAAGATGTCTACTCCACATACCTTTTGAGTTGCTGATTTTGCAAAGCCTGGTTGGTTACTTTTAGGGTTTTTTTGAAGGCATCGTTGCAATATAGCAATTTCAAATCGAGTCAAACAAACAAACTTCAGTAGAGTACCCAAAATTGATTATTTTATGAAACTGGAGGGGGAGGGGGAGGAGGAGGAGGGGGAGAGGGAGAGGGAGAGGGAGAGGGAGAGGGAGAGCCCTGATCTGTTGTAAATGGTTTAATCACGCAGTTGCAGGTAAAAGATGTTGATCCCAAACAAAAATAAAAAAAATAAAAAAATATGCGGGTAGGGCAGATGAGACAGTTTGTACACATTTCAAATCTCAACATTATGTACAAAAAACGATTTTGTATATCTTATTTTATTTACAAAAACAATGGTATCTTTGTATCTTATTCAAACTTCTCAAAAGGTAATCGCTAACTACTAAAAAAATGTTTCTGCAACTCCACCAATAGTTCATAGAAAGCAGAGAAAAAAAAAAAAAAAAAAAAACAAAAGAATTTGTGGTTGACTTATTCCAAAAGTACTGTCAACCAAAATTATTTCCTGGTTTAGGATGTGATGTCAACAAAACCTAACTAAAAATTGTAAAAAGTAAAGTGAAAAAAAAAAAAAAAAAAAGATGGTGGAAATGATGTAGGCTATCCAAAAGCGAACGATATGTTCCTATTTGTCAAAACGACAAAAACTTTCCATTTTCCCTCCCCTCCTCTCCCTCTACCCCTCCCTCCCCCTCTCTCTCCCTTTCCCTCTCCTCTCCGATGTTCCGATCCCTCCGTCTTCATAACCACTCCCATCAAATGGAAACAAAAGTCGTGAGAATTCTCATCAGAAATCCTCCCTCCCCCTCTCTCTCTCCACCCCCTCTCTCTTTCCCTCCCTTCTCCTCTCCGATGTTTAGTCCACAATGCCCTCCATAACAACTCCCATCAAACGAAAACATAGGTCGTCCGAAATCCACTCTAAAAATTCCTTGTCTTCCCCAATCATCCTCTCGAGATTATTCAAATTCTCCTTCGATTTCCTTCCCTTATTCCTGTTTTCGAACATATTTCGTATCGCAGATATAATTTTCTTCACAGAAAAATCAAAACCAACATTATAATTGATCCCTTTAGGGAAACCAGACATCCTTTTTTCGATTCCGGACATCTCTATCTCTCTTTTTGCCATAGAAACTAGCTTCAATTCCGCGAGACGTCGATTGAGTCTGTGATAAAAAAACATCCTCGATTTTTCCCACGGAACAATATTTCGAATAGAACCTTTCGAGACCATTCTAAAAGGTGTATCATGAAGCTCGGCAAATTTAATTGCCACTTGTTTATACACCGGTAAAATTTCCTTCTCTCGAACTTTCATTTTTTGACTGATCTCGACCATATTGTCCCTATCGACTTTCATCCGATGGTCGAGATCGATCAGCTCCGGATCCAATCGATGCATTGCTTGAAAAATTTCCCTTTCTCGAAACTTAATTTCCACTATACCCTCTGGTTCTAAAACTCCTCCTCTTGCTGTTTCATCCGCATACATTTCAACCATTTCTGGGTTTATCTGACTGTCTACTACCACCCAAGCTCCCCCCCGAAGCTCTCCCGTTTTGGGAATATAAACAAAAACCGGTTGTCGATATTTTCGTAACTGTTCAACAATGAGAGATCCCGACTGAAGAATACCTTCGAAAAGATCTCTCTGTCCCCCTGAAAATCCTCTCCAGTTTGCGAGAATAAAAAGAGGTAAACCTTCTCGATCAAAATCTCTCATCGCATTTGCTGTTTTTGTTGCGGAGTCGGGAAACCAGACTTGACCAGCTTGAGGTTGTATCCTTTCATGAGAATCCGGTTGACCCGGGTCCGCAGGAATTTTCTGTAAAACAGTTTTGACTTCGACTCCCACTACTCCCACAGGAATTCCTCCCAATCTCGCCCTTCCCGTAACAACGGTTTGAGCCCATGTAGCGAAAGTTTCCATAAAACTGTCTTTATCGAAAAACCCACTTTTCCATATCCCATCAGGTCCAGTTTCACCAGAAATTGCAGCTCTAGGATCGCACGAAATCTCAGGAATATATCCCAATTCACGGTCGATAGGGTCTATAGAGGGTAGAATAGGAAGTGGTCCTCCTCCAATATGTGGTACATAACTCAACCATTTTATAATAGAGTCAATACCTTCTCTATCATCTCCAACTGTTTTGTGAACAACTCCATTGGTCGCCATCACCTTTGGTCCACCCAACTGTAAAAAACAAAAACGGGAAAACGGGAAGGGAGAAGGAGAGGGAGTAGGTGAGAGAGGAAGAATGAAATAAGGGAAAATATTAGCTTTTTCTTTTACTGCAACTGTGAGTACATTCACAACCCTAAAAAACCAAAAAAAGAAAAGAATCCAGAAGAGAATATGAAAAAAACAAGGGAGAGGGATAAAAAATCCAAACGACAGAGGATATCAATAAACCTAAAACGAGAGATATGAAAGAAAATAAGAACACGAGTGTACCAGAAATCCAAAAGAGGGTAGAATGATAACCTCACGACAGGAAATCAAACAACCAGACGAAAAGCATACCAAACACCTAACAAGAGAGGGTAAAATATCTAAAAGAGAAGAGACCATACATCCTATCGTACCTGCATGTGTGATGTATACACTTCTCGTCCCAAAAGTTTATTCAACGCAGAAAATCCCGTCAATATAATTGGCTGATCGATTCTTTGAATACACCGAATTCCCAAACGAGCGAGATAAGCCCCGATTCCCACCGCCCGTCCTGTCACAAAAGTGAGAGTAAAAGGAAGTTCCTCATAAGCTCTTGAAAAAGCTCCAGCTATGGCTCCACTTCCTGAGAGACATTCGACTCCCAAACCGTCTTCTTCCCCTATCACATCCAAAATCATATACCGAATCTCTCCCTCGTCACCACCATTCTCCTCCCTTTTCAATGAAGCTGAACACGAAACAGAACTTATGGAAATGGAACCGGAACCAGAAATGGAACTGGAAACGCTGCTGGAAACGGAACTGGAGATGGAACAGGAACTATCTGACTTCACGTGGATTTTCTGTACTCGAACAGAGCCTTTGATTCTCAAGTAATCCTCTGGAGTTAAATACAGATATTGAAATCCTTTTTCAGGTGAATTTTCTTGAGACCATCCCACTTTAAAACAAGATTTGACTTCCTCGGCTAAACCGATTCGAGCTCCGGAATTTGCAGCTAAGTAAACAAGAGGTAATTTTTTCTCGCAAGCCATATTTGTCACATCTTGGAAAAATGCATCTTCTAGAGGGGCAAAAGATCCCGAGTTTACAGTTATGTCATTTGCAACAACCATAATTTGTCTTCCTAAGGGACATTCTGGAGTTTTCATAAAAAAATTCCATCCAACCATGGCACATTTGGTCGCATGACGATTCAAAGGGTTTAAGGAGTTTAAGGGAACTTCAACCAAAGGAACACCCCATCCTCCTAATTTTTCTGCAAAACAAAGCTCTTTAGCCTCGAAAATTGGTCCATTTTCAGGTTTCTCCAAAAGAGGATTTTCGCTTTTCGCAACGACCCATGCAGACTGTACCGCAGCTTCAAACACCTGCAAAAATTACCGGAATAAAAAAGTGAAAAGAAAGAGGAATAAATCAAACAAAAATCAACGAAAAAAATGTCAGGTACGAATGTGCGAAATTTATTTTACGGCACAAGTAGCCACTCAATAGACTTTGTTTCAATTATGTGGACTTGATTGGACAAGTGACCCCCAGTCTTACTCTCTTCCCCTCTCCTTCTCCCGAGCCCTTTCGTTCTCTCCAATCCCTATTCCCATCTCGATTCGCTCTCCCTCTCTCTCTCTTTCTCTCTCTCTCTCTCTCTCGCTCTTGGCTGACCTGAGAGAAAACATAGAGAAGTTGTTCCTGTCACTCACTGTAACTCTCTCCTTCTCTCCCTCTCACCTGAGGGAAGTCGTGAACATAAGTTGTTCCCTGTTTTCGTGCCACCAGTCTTTGACGATCCATGGCTCCAAGGGGAGAATAACGAGCAAGACAAGAAATACCATGGAGGGATCCTTTTAAGGTTTTTCCTACAGAGGTATACACAACTTGAAAAATCCCCTTAAAAGTTTCACTTGCAGTTTCTCGGTAAATCTGGGAAAAAGAAAAAAGAGAGAGAGTGAGAGATGCCAAGCCGAAATAGAATAAAATCAAGGAGAGAGAGGGAGAGAGAGAGAGTAGCTTTGAATGAAATGGATGGAAGAGCAAAATCAAAAAGAGTTCAGAAGCAGAAACTCCTAGGGTTTCCAATTTTTTTTGAGTTTTTTAAAAAAGGATAAAAAGGATTAAGGTTCCTTGCTTTTTAGTGTTTTGAAGGATGATTTAGGATAATTTTTTAGGGCTCAAGTTTGTTACCTCAAGTTTCATTGCCTGTCCACTCGGATTATTGTCCACAATTCGATAAGCTCCGTCCTCTTCCCCATTTCCCTTTACTCTCAACCTTACTTCCCAACCCATGACTCCTAATTTACACATTTTTTTAGAGAATTTTCTATTCAAAGCCTGTCCTACATCCTCTAAACCAGCCACAACTGTCATTACACCGTCTCCTCCTCCTCCTCCATGTGAACTTAAGTCCAATGTCTGTAGAACGGAAATAAAAATATGAACATGCTCTATTTGTCGATCGGGAGGAAGATGATGAGTAGAAGATTCAAGCTCTTCTAATCCTCCCTGAAAAGCTCTACTCAAACTCTCAACTGCAAACTCCAGGATAGATTTTCTTTTCTGACAAAGAAAATCTGGGACTACATTATTCTCCTCTCTCTCACAATCTGTATCTTCTCCATCGTGGCTTTTTAAATCAAAAATTTTCGATCCAAATCCCATTTTCCAAGGACAACCAAAAGTTGTACAAGAAGAATTTGACGAGCTTTCGAACGACAAATTTTCCGACCAACTTTCCGAAGAAGAATTTTCTGAAGAAGAATCTTCTGAAGAAGAATATTGGGTTTTTACACATGAACAATTAGAAGAAGTGGATTCGAAATATTTTCCAGGACGAACAAGGGCTCGAAGAAAGGCTCTTCGAATTCCTGAGGGTCGATCAATGAGGGAATACATATGCCATTGGTGATCGCTCGACTGGGAGTACGTAATTCCTTCAAAGTTTTTCACTTTTTCCTGCAAATCATAGTAAATATGGTGTCACACAAACTCTTGGTAATCTCTACCAGCATCTATTCCCTTTCTCCCTCTCTCTCTTCAAAATGGAACCTTCCTTTCCCTTCTCTTGGAAACGTCTCTCGCTCTCTCTCTCTCTCTTCCATTTTCCTCTCTTCAGAAAAATTCTCTCTTTAAAAGATTGGGCCTTAACTATCTTTTTCTCTCCCCGGACTCTCACTCTTCTCTCTCTGGAAAATGAACCTCCTCTCTCCCTCCCCCACTCCCTTTTAGGGGGAGAAGCCATACAGTTTCCAAAAGGTCAGCCAAGGGGGGTTCCAATTGATGCAAAAGAGGCTCCTCAGTGAAAGCTTGTTGCTCCTCTGACCAATGAAAACTCTTTCTCAGAGCTCTCTCTCCCTCTCCCTCGCCTTTTGGTTGGAGCATACAGGAGACTACTCCCACTCCCCTAATTGTATGTAAAAATTGTCCCTCCATCCCCTCCAAGAGAGACATCGCTAGGTCACTTAAGCAATCGCTCGAGCTTTGCTCTCCACTGTGAGAAAAAAGGGAAGAAATTCATAAACTGCGTCAGCAATGCTTAAAATTTTGCCAGTAATTACTTGTCAGTAAGTAATTCAAACTTGGTGGTAAATATAAGAATATTATCAAGATTTGCTCCCCAACGGGGGAAAAGAAAAAAATTAAAAAAAAAATTGTCGGGATTTTTTGTCAGTAAAGGCATAAATATTGTCAGAAATTGTCCTATGTCAGAAACTGTCAGTGACATGATAAAATGTTAAACGTAGCTTACCACCTTCACTCCTTTGTTCCCACTTCCTCTCTTTATTTATATCTTCTCCCTTCCCTCCTTTTCTACTTCACTCTCCCCCTCCCTTTTCCCCACTGAAATCCTGCTTCCCTCTGCCACCTTTCAAGCTGTTCTGGACAAAAAAAAAAATCGAAATTGCTTATTGAAAAAGAAGAGGGAGAGAGAGAGGGAAGGGAGAGGGAGAGTACCTATCTCCTGTCTCGTCTTTCACAAGAGAGACTACATGAAGAACATTCCCAAACCCACATGGAACTCCACCACCACTGGAACTCTGCCTTTCTATGCTACTCAGTCCATCTTCCCGTGCTCCGTTTTTCCATTTTTCCGTTTCAATCATCCCACTTGTCTCCAAAACTTTTGTTACAGTACTCCGTATAAGCTCAATGGTAGGAACAACTACCATTGCGCCCCACCTTTTTTTTCCTGAAAACGCTCTTTCTTGAGAGTTTTTTTCTTGTGTAAGAGGGAGAAGGAGAGGAGGGGGAATTTCCTCCCAAAACTGCCATGTGGCAATCAAGCATTCGCCCTCCCATACGATGTTGATCTCCGAAGTTATGTCCAAATAGGGCTGTGAGTATCGAAGGAACAAGACAAAATGAGGTTGTTCAAGTGTTTTCCCAAGGCTATTTTAAGCTTTTATTTTGAGAGTTTTTGAGTCTCATTTACGGCAAAGACGATTCTCTCTCTATTCATGTGGATTTTGTTAGCAAACTGTGTTATCATTCGTAATTAAGAGGAGAGAGGAGAGAGAGGAGAGGGAAGAGGGAAGAGGGAGGGAAGAGGGAAGAGGGAGAGGGAAGAGGGAGAGGGAAGAGGGAGAGGGAAGAGGGAGAGGGAAGAGGGAGAGGGAGAGGGAAGAGGGAAGAGGGAGAGGGAAGAGGAGATGGTGCAGGTCCCTTAAAAATTTATGCATTCCACTTGTTATTGCTCGTTTTGTATTGAACAGAATCCCCTGATCTGGCTCTAGACACCATCAAATAAATCCCAACCTTCTGAAAAAAATGGGAACATGTCCATACTCAGCCTTGGAAAATAAGCAGTCGTTGAATGACATGAATTCCTTGTGCGTAAAACCATGTAGTTCTACAATTTATCTTGGTATGTTTAGGAGTATTTAACCCGTCCTTCCTATCATACTTTTTTAGTGATAGCTTTGGACTAGCATACTATAAAATGTCTACATTTCTTCTCCCTCTCCCTCTCCCTCTACTCCCCACTTCCTCCACGCTCTGTCACCAAATATCTTTTCAAAACTGAAGAATAAAGGAGTAACAATGAAACAAAAAGCAGAAGGGAGGAAGGAAAGAAAGCCCCTGTGGGGGAAAGGGAGAGGAATATTACTCACCTGATATAGACGCCTCAAATACGCCTCAACTGCCCTTCCCTGTATACTGTGATCTGAATGATCAAAAAGTCCTGTGAGAGCATCTTCTATAGGATGCCACATATTTACAACCGACTCCATTTGTTCATCCATTGACTGAGGAGCATGAAACCTAGAAACATTTCTCTTCTCTGTTTTTGGTGCCGAGTTCATTTTTTCCACAATCTCAGAAATGTCTTTCCCAGAGAGGCTTCGAACAATTGTTTGTCGAAGTTCTTTCAATCTTGTTGTTTCCAACAATCCATTCGCTTGTACCGTCACCTGCAAAATCAAGTAATTGGACTGTTAGACACAATTCAATTACATTTTATTGTGAAGTGCAGAAAAAATGAGCAAAATTACTCATGTACTTCACCTGTAAAATCCAGTCCAGTTCGTAAAATGTCAATATACATTTTATTGTCAATGCAAAGAAAAAAATGGGCGGATTTACCAGCCATCATGACATGCCAGATTCCTTGTAGCTACATGAATCAGCTGACTGCATGATTTCAAATAAGAGAGAAGAAGAGAGAGGGAGAGAGAGGGGGGGAGGGAGAGAGGGGGGGAGGGAGAGAGGGACGGAGGGAGAGGGAGGGAGAGAGCGCGAGGGGGAGGGAGAGAAGGAAATGATTTCTTTCCAAGTTTGAACAACATCCCGTGAAAAGTGTGACCATCGGGTTTTAAATAAACTCACTTTGGAATAAGGTCCATGGCTTAATGCTGCAAATCGCTGAAGTTCTTTGTAATAAAGCATCGGATTTGGGGCAACCATTCGCGACAGCAATTCTAATAAAAGCTCATTTTTACGCTTGAGGCCCTGAAATCAACAAATGTTCAGAGGCAGAGGTCTTTTGTTATTGTTTTGATAATTGGACTATCAGATCTTGTACAAACATTGTATAATGGACAGGGAGAGGACAGGGAAAGATGACTGAAGACGGGAGATAGGGAAGAAATGGATAGACAGATAACAAGGGGGGGAGAGGGGAGGAGAGAGGAGAGAGAGAGAGAAAGAGAGTACAAAAATTACTGCTTACATTCCCTACAAAAATTGTAATAATCATAATAACAAGCGATACACATTAACAAATAGCTGCAAGACACGATCACGTGTTGTTAACCTTTGTAACAATGATAACACAAAAAATGTCCCACATGAGGATTCCCAATCATAGCTGTTTATTGAACCAGGATTAAAAGAGCCATAAGAGCCATAAGAATATTTTATTTTTGAGTTCTCTCACCTGGTGAGAAAGTACAATGTCAAGTACAACTGTCAACTGATCCTTGTACTCCTGTCTGAGAGCTTCGATGACATCAGCCTGCAACAAAAAACTCTTAAAAACCTTAAAAAATCTCTTAAAAAATTGACAATATTGAGGCTGAAAAAAGTAAATAACTGTAAAACAGCAATGTAAGTTACAAACCTCCCATTCATAAAACGAGACACAAGAATAGAGAATCTTGCTACAAGTCAGGTTCGCAAGAGGCCAAACCTCAGGAAGGAGACTGAAAGGTTCTTCGACACGGAAATAATCTTCAAAAAGCGATTTAATTATAGAAACAGCATAGGCCTCGGGACCCCCACTGTGGTCTTGAACCACAGCAAGGAGAGGTGCCACAAGTGTCTCCTGCGTGACACGGTCGCTTTCGGCAACATTTTCTATGTGATGCTGCGAACACAGAAGTAAGAAGATTACAAAGTCAAAAAGAAGAAGATAAGAAGGACGACAAAAGAGAAGAGTCGAGAAGAAGATTACAAAGTCAGAAAGATACTCTTTGCAAAGCCGAAATTCACCCAACGTGTGTTTGTTTTGGAAGGTCAAAAGGATTTTTTTCTTCAGACTAACATTCTTCGGACTAGATGCATCAAATTGATAGTATTCTTCACTAATGTCTTTGAAGCCCTAAAAAAAGTACATTCATGTAAAAGTTGTCGCAAGTTCTACTGCATCCGACTTTCTGGAATTCTTTAAGGCTTTTTATAATTCCATGTAGATGGTACATTCCAAACCTAGTCGATTTGATGAAGCAAGATGGACTGAGAGAGAGATATAGAGAGAGAGCGAGCAAGCGAGAGAGAGAGAGAGAGGGAGATAGAGAGTCACCTCCAGCGCCTCTTGCAGAGATTCTGCTGGAAAGAAATCCTTCTCTTTGACACTGCATTCCTCCCAAATGCCTTCCAGCTGCAGTCCAAAATGAAAAACAAAGTTCAGACTCGGTTTTTTTAGGGTTTTTCAGGTTAAGTTCAATATAAAAAAAAAAATTATAACTTCCCACGCGACATTTCAAATTCCTAAATTACTCAAGATTCATATGCCACCGACAAAATTTGCATGATACAACTCAAACCTAAGGTACAACTGAAAAACATACAGGAACTGGACAAAAAATGAAAACCAAAAAGGAAATAATCAGCTCTTGTATGAAATGAATAATTGCAGGACCAGTAATTTTTTTTCACCTTTTCTCGAAGATCTCGTGGTAGTCGATTGGCGTGAATTGCAAAACAATCCTGCCATTGTAACACTGCCAGCTGTGGCTCCTGTAGGCTTTCTACAAGCAGCTCTACAACCTGCCGTCCAATAAAGATACAAAATATGTTAAAGTTACAATGGAAATTTACAAATGAATGCTACAATGCAGGAAAGATACACAAATTAGGATTTCCAGGAGTTGGGACACTCTCGAAAACCCTAAAAAAAACGTCAAAAAATCTGCCATCTTGTTTGAATTTGAAATTGGAACTGCTATTGATTTCCGATTTCGGTCAAAATGGAATTTGAATTTAAAATTTGAGCGCAAACGAAGCGTCCACGTGATGAATCTAAAAGTAAAAGTGCGGAAATCTGCGTCCACCATGGTTTGTCTTTCGTACTTTACGGTGTTCTAACGCGTCTTTATGCATTTAGTGCGGAATTTTTTTCAATGAAATACGATCTAAAACGCTACAGTATTCATGGCGTCTGTTCAACTGTTCTTCAAGTGTCATCTGCCCGTTCCGCGAAGAAGGGGCGGAAGGAGGAAGAGAGGGAGAGGGATAGAGGGAGAGAGGTAGAACGAGGGAAAACGAGGGCGAGGGAGAGAGGGAGAGAAAGAGAGAGAGACGAGGAGATGGTGGGAGAGGGAGAGGGAGTGAGTGAGAGTGTGTGAGAGAGAGTGAGTGGGAGGGAGGGAGAGACAGAGAGAGGGAGAGGGTGAGAAATACCTCTCGGACATTGAGTCTGTAGCCTGCGAGAACCATTCGTGCGTCCGTGAGAGCGGCGGCGAAGCGGTGTTGAGGCTTGTGGGGAGTGGCGGTGGGAGGGTTCAGAGGAGGCAGGTCTCCAGTGAAGGGAAGGGCCTGCTTTAGGGCTTTGGCGTCCTCCAGCTCCATTCTCGCCACAAGGTCTCCAGCCTTCAATGGAGTCATTTGACAAATAAAGAGCTAGTTAAGTATGTAAAGTCTGTGTTTTTTTTTACGAAAGGGATGTAAATGTTAATAAGAAAAATAAAAAGGTTTTATTACACAGACACCACAGTAAAGATTAATTGAGAACAAAGAAATAGGTTTGAGGTCTTAAAACACATAACATAAGGTTCTGATACACCTATGAAACAGATTAGGTTATTAAAGAACAGATGTAAGGCACAGACAGTAATAAATAACAGTAGACGGAAAAAAACAAAGGAAAAATAACAAAGGAATAGGTTTGATTGGCCGAAAATACACAAAATATCAATAAAGAAGCAAAGAAAGAGGTCTTAAATACAGACTAAGAGGATGATAATAAAAAACGAAGAAAAGTTACAGAAAATATATAAATTATATAAAAAAACAAATATCTTGCTTTAATGTGAAGCAAAACTATTTCTGCTATTCAGAAAAAGAAAGATTGCATAATAGAATTTCCATCTTACAGTATTCATTTGATAATTGGAGTAGAGGGAGAGAGGGAGAGAGGCAAACTAAACCTCATTTATATGCTTGTTTAACAGCCAAGAAGCGGACATACCTAACCTATACAATATGTATGTTTACAATATATTTAGATATTAGTTATCCATAATCTACACTCAATTTGTGCTCAAAAAACTACATTTGAAAGCAAACCAATGTGAATTCCAAGTAAGCAGCGAAAAAAAGTTGCATTGAGTATTCTTTCTGCCCCTCGCCTCCCTCTCCCCCTCCACCCCCCCTCAGTCTCCCTCTCCCTCTCCCGCTTTTAGGCTAATGCTTTTCAGGGCTTTAGGCGTTTTAGGAGTTTTAGGATTACTTAGATTTCTTAGGGGTTTTTTAGGGGTTTTATAGTAGTTTTTTAAGGATTTTATAAGGTTTTATTAGTGTCATAGGGCTTAGATTGTGTCAAATCACCTGGGCTTGTTGGCCTTCTTTAAACAAAAAACTTATTTTTCCCGATACTGGAGATATTAATGGCATACACATTTTCATGACCTCCACTTCCGCATAAGGTGTATTTGCGGAAACTCGAGAACCGTCGGGTACGAGATATCGTAACAGTTTACAGGCGGTTTCCGCTACCACTTTTGAAGGATCGTTGTCAGATCGCAAAAGACAAGTTCGTCCGTTTATGAAGAGTCGTGTGCCTGTCGGCTCAGCTTCACCGTAGACCATGTGCGAGTTTCCGTCCAACTGCGGCAGTTTCAAAAAAGTAGAATAATGAGGTTCTTTAACATATGGTTTTGCTTTAAGTGGGAGAGGCACACGGAGGTTATTTCAAAGTTATTGCAGGTTTTTCAGGGTGTTCTAGAGTTTTCTAGAGGTTATTTTTTTTGTTGGGATGTCTCATTATGTAAGCAATGGTGCAATTTCCAAAAAAATTGTGAGTTTTTAGGATCCAATTTATTTTGATGCCTAATTACGACTGCACAGCAAAATCTTTTCTTGTAAAGTTTGACCAAAAAAAATATGAATGTAATTACAAGACGGCAAGGTGGTAAATTTACGGTTTTTGAGGAAGGGAAGGATTGCAGTGAGGCAAACCTGCACTAAAAGTCCACCATCATGAAGAGTGTGGGCTTCTGCTTCAATGATTGAATTGTTGACTTGGAGTAGGTATCTCTTGGTGGAGCGACGTGACAGGTTGACTTTGTACTTAACGTCATCAATGTTCAGTACAGCTTGATGGGATACGAGTGACAAGGTCTACAAAAGTAAAAGAACAAGGAAAGTGAAAACAGTGTCATTAAGAAAGTAGGTCTGAAAGTAAAAGAAGACTAGAGAAACGAAATGTCACTAAAAAAAGTAGACAAGGTCTTAGAAATTAGAAAAACAAGAAAGCAAAAAAACAATGTCACTATGAAAGTAGGCACAAGGTCTGAGAAAAAACGGGAGAAGGCAATATTTTTTAAGCTAATCCTCTCATGGAAGTTGGAACTTAAGTATCTTGTAATTCGGATGTTTTCACAAACAACTACATTGCATTTTTTCAAAGGAAGTCAAAGTCATAATCCCAGAAATAGTTGTAGAAATTGCAATAGACCTTTTAAACAAGGGCAAGAACCATGTAGATGGCTATTTCCAGTTATGGTTCCTCACACAATTACCTTTGGTGGAATTTGACCTTTTTCTAGGTAGCCAACATAGTCCGAAATTATATTTGCAGCTTGTCTTGTCGCACTCTGCAAAAAAAAAGAAAAAACCATAAAAGACACGGTTTTCACTTTGATTAGCATTAACTTTCCGCATTATTTTGCATCATCCACTTCCATTAGCACCTCATTTTGCATTTGAAGGTTGCGGAAATCGTTTGGAATGTGAAGAAGCCTGTCGATGATAAAAAACTGGACTTTTGGTAAAATTTACTGTTTTAGTGGTTGAAGATGCTAAACGTGATGTTTTTCATTTGAAAACTCACATAAAGAGCTCCCGCAATAACAGCAATATGCCATGGAGGAGGCTCCACTCGGTGTCGCATTGCAATTCGATTATCCAACCATCCTGTATGTATATTGTTTTGCTGATAATCTTGGGAATGAAGAAGATCAATAACATAGTCCACAATAGTTCTGATTTCTCCTCTGATATGGACATCTTTGAGAGCCAGTACCATATTACTTATTGCATCATCACGATTTTCTCCAAACGCGAAGAAATGTCCCCTCTGGCCGGCGACTTATGTCCACGAATACCTTATGGAGGCAGAAACCAGTTATTTTGGAAGGTATTTTTATTATTTTTATTATTATTTTTATTTTTATTGATATTACTAGTTCTGCTTTAAACTTTTCATATGTTTTCTCTGGGGCTTTTTTTTTTTCAGTTTTTTCTCTAATATTATCATGATTTTATTTAGAATTGACAAAATTGTAGTTTTGAGAGATGATGAGAATTGGCATTCAGGCGCGTTGTTTTTTATTTTTTATTTATTAATCTATTTTTATTATTTTATTATTTATTATTTTTTTTAGTTATGGGACCACTTTCCGCTGGGTAAAGGAGTTTTTACCCGAAATTCGTCAAGACCAATGGAGGAAAGGCTCCCAGGTAACCCATTTTTTTTTTTTTTTGACTTTAGTTCTTTTTTTTCTTCCTTTTTAAACTCCCCCCAAACTCCACCCCCTCTTTTTGTATTTTAATACGACATTATACTACCTTAAATAATGACTTTCAAGAGTCAACATTAGTCAACGTTTTGTATTGAAAGTCAACATTAGCTAATGTTATGTACTGAAAGTCAACGCCAGTCAACGTGTACATTGAAAGTCAACATTAGCTAATGTTATGTACTGAAAGTCAATGTCAGTCAACGTGCACATTGAAAGTCAACATTAGCTAATGATATGTTTTGAAAGTCAACGTTAGTCAGTGTGTACATTGAAAGTCAAGTCAACCAGTAGTTAATATTGTACATTGAGAGTCGACATTAAATAATTCTGTACATTGAAAAATCAAGTGTATTGAAAGTGAATAATAGCTAATGTTGTTTATTGAAAGTCAACATTAGTTCATGTTGTGTACTGAAAGTCAACAGTACAGTAGTTAATGTTGTACATTGAAAGTCAACATTAGTCTGTGCATTGTCCACATTAATATCAGTATCAGTAAAGGATCAACACCGATAATAATATTGACATCCATATCGGTAAAACTATCAATATCGATAATTATATCGACATTAATGTCAGCGATAATATAAATAGTAACATCTGTAATCACAGTGATATCAATATCAATTATCAAATCATATTAATATCAATGTCAAAAAATGAAAAATAATATCAATATCACTGTAGATATCGCTATCGATTTCAATATGTATATGTAATTTTTAAAAGGTTGTTGACCGATATATCAAACCAAAAACTAATATCGACAACAATTGCCAATCATCGGCAATCGTACATTTATTTCCGTACTTTATGTTTCCTTTGGACAGAGCAACAGCTATTGTCAATATTCGGACGAGGGAGAGACAGGGATAGAAGGGGAGAGAGAGGGAGAAAGGGAGAGAGACGGAGAGAGAGAGAGAGAGAGAGAGAGAGTGCGCTACTAAACACCAAGCCATTGCTCACTAATCATTCTCTTCCTCTCTCTTTCTCTCTTTCTCTCTTTCTCTCTTTCTCTCTTTCTCTCTCTCTCTCTCTCTCTCTCTCTCTCTCTCTTTCTCTACATCTCTCTCTTTCTCACTACCCACCCTTCCTCTCTCGCGATCATGTGCCTCACTATCTTTAACTTTATATACTATTATTTTTTCTTTCACCTTCACTTTTCAGTTCAATTTTGAGATTACAGTATGCTTCAATTGTGTTGTTCAAACCATTTTAATTTGCAATAAATTTAGTACTTTATTGTTTCTCCGTCGTCGTATCTTTCTTACTCTCCTCCCTTTTCTTTCTTTCTTTCTCTTTTTTTTTTTTTCTCGCAGTGGTTTGCAATAATCCGAGATCATGCTTTAGCCGTAATAAATGATAAAGTTGTTTATGAAGTTCTTCTTGCCCGACATCATGATAAGGTAAAATATTTTTATTTATTTACATTATATATATATATATATGTATATCTGTTTGAGTTATTTATACAACTTTGTAGTTTTTTTTTGTTTTTTTTCTTGTTTATTTTTTCACTTTTACAAATTTTTACATTCAATACAGTGCAAGTATAGATTAGCAATGTAAAAAGAAAATTATTTTCATTTTCATACAATCCATCGTTTGTATTCAACTATTCTGTTTACTTAATTATTTTATTGTTTTGTTTTGGTTTGTTTTAACAGACTTTGGATGAAAGCTACATTCAAACTCTCATTCCAGTAAGCAAAATCCTCTCACTCGCCTCGCCCTCTCCCTCACCCTTTACCGCCTTTCCATCCCCCTTCCCCTCTCCCCCCAGTCCATTTCCCTCTCCCTTTCCCTTTCCCCCTCTCTCTGTTCCTTTCCCTCTCCCTCTCCCTATATCAACACGCTCCTCACTCTTTCGGCCGCTCCCTCTCCCTCTCCTCCTATCCGTCTCCCTCCACTCGCTTTCCCACACCCCTCTCCCTCTCCCTCTTTCATTTTTTTTCATTTTAGATGGTCAATTCTTCCCGAGTCGAGATTCGTCCTGTCACTTTCATTAAACGGCTGATAGTTTTTACTTACATCACTGTTCAATAATGTTCTCCCTCTCCCTCCTCTCCCTCCCTCCCTCCTCTCCCTCCCTCCTTCCTCTCCCTCATCCTCACCCTCTCTTCCTTTTTTTTTCCCCTTCAGATGGTCGATCCCGCCCGATTCGAGAACCGTCCGGTCACTTACGTAAAATGGCAGCAAGTTTACACGTGTCATCCGTACACTTTTCGGAAGGAGGAAATATCCGTTGAAACGTTCGACGAGTTGCGATCTTTAAACGTTTCTATGCCGGAAGGACTTCAACGGTTATGGAGTGAACGGATTCCATGTAAAGTGAACGGAAAATTTCGACATTGTTATTTGTTCGCGAGAAAATTCGCGGATCACGATACGCCGAAATTGTTGGAGGTCGCGGAAAAACTCAGTTTAATAAAAGAACAAAAATAAATAAAATAGGGAAGGGGGAGGGAGAGAGGGGGGGAGGGAGAGAGGGACGGAGGGAGAGGGAGAGAGAGAGCGCGAGGGGGAGGGAGAGAAGGAAATGATTTCTTTCCAAGTTTGAACAACATCCCGTGAAAAGTGTGACCATCGGGTTTTAAATAAACTCACTTTGGAATAAGGTCCATGGCTTAATGCTGCAAATCGCTGAAGTTCTTTGTAATAAAGCATCGGATTTGGGGCAACCATTCGCGACAGCAATTCTAATAAAAGCTCATTTTTACGCTTGAGGCCCTGAAATCAACAAATGTTCAGAGGCAGAGGTCTTTTGTTATTGTTTTGATAATTGGACTATCAGATCTTGTACAAACATTGTATAATGGACAGGGAGAGGACAGGGAAAGATGACTGAAGACGGGAGATAGGGAAGAAATGGATAGACAGATAACAAGGGGGGGAGAGGGGAGGAGAGAGGAGAGAGAGAGAGAAAGAGAGTACAAAAATTACTGCTTACATTCCCTACAAAAATTGTAATAATCATAATAACAAGCGATACACATTAACAAATAGCTGCAAGACACGATCACGTATTGTTAACCTTTGTAACAATGATAACACAAAAAATGTCCCACATGAGGATTCCCAATCATAGCTGTTTATTGAACCAGGATTAAAAGAGCCATAAGAGCCATAAGAATATTTTATTTTTGAGTTCTCTCACCTGGTGAGAAAGTACAATGTCAAGTACAACTGTCAACTGATCCTTGTACTCCTGTCTGAGAGCTTCGATGACATCAGCCTGCAACAAAAAACTCTTAAAAACCTTAAAAAATCTCTTAAAAAATTGACAATATTGAGGCTGAAAAAAGTAAATAACTGTAAAACAGCAATGTAAGTTACAAACCTCCCATTCATAAAACGAGACACAAGAATAGAGAATCTTGCTACAAGTCAGGTTCGCAAGAGGCCAAACCTCAGGAAGGAGACTGAAAGGTTCTTCGACACGGAAATAATCTTCAAAAAGCGATTTAATTATAGAAACAGCATAGGCCTCGGGACCCCCACTGTGGTCTTGAACCACAGCAAGGAGAGGTGCCACAAGTGTCTCCTGCGTGACACGGTCGCTTTCGGCAACATTTTCTATGTGATGCTGCGAACACAGAAGTAAGAAGATTACAAAGTCAAAAAGAAGAAGATAAGAAGGACGACAAAAGAGAAGAGTCGAGAAGAAGATTACAAAGTCAGAAAGATACTCTTTGCAAAGCCGAAATTCACCCAACGTGTGTTTGTTTTGGAAGGTCAAAAGGATTTTTTTCTTCAGACTAACATTCTTCGGACTAGATGCATCAAATTGATAGTATTCTTCACTAATGTCTTTGAAGCCCTAAAAAAAGTACATTCATGTAAAAGTTGTCGCAAGTTCTACTGCATCCGACTTTCTGGAATTCTTTAAGGCTTTTTATAATTCCATGTAGATGGTACATTCCAAACCTAGTCGATTTGATGAAGCAAGATGGACTGAGAGAGAGATATAGAGAGAGAGCGAGCAAGCGAGAGAGAGAGAGAGAGGGAGATAGAGAGTCACCTCCAGCGCCTCTTGCAGAGATTCTGCTGGAAAGAAATCCTTCTCTTTGACACTGCATTCCTCCCAAATGCCTTCCAGCTGCAGTCCAAAATGAAAAACAAAGTTCAGACTCGGTTTTTTTAGGGTTTTTCAGGTTAAGTTCAATATAAAAAAAAAAATTATAACTTCCCACGCGACATTTCAAATTCCTAAATTACTCAAGATTCATATGCCACCGACAAAATTTGCATGATACAACTCAAACCTAAGGTACAACTGAAAAACATACAGGAACTGGACAAAAAATGAAAACCAAAAAGGAAATAATCAGCTCTTGTATGAAATGAATAATTGCAGGACCAGTAATTTTTTTTCACCTTTTCTCGAAGATCTCGTGGTAGTCGATTGGCGTGAATTGCAAAACAATCCTGCCATTGTAACACTGCCAGCTGTGGCTCCTGTAGGCTTTCTACAAGCAGCTCTACAACCTGCCGTCCAATAAAGATACAAAATATGTTAAAGTTACAATGGAAATTTACAAATGAATGCTACAATGCAGGAAAGATACACAAATTAGGATTTCCAGGAGTTGGGACACTCTCGAAAACCCTAAAAAAAACGTCAAAAAATCTGCCATCTTGTTTGAATTTGAAATTGGAACTGCTATTGATTTCCGATTTCGGTCAAAATGGAATTTGAATTTAAAATTTGAGCGCAAACGAAGCGTCCAAGTGATGAATCTAAAAGTAAAAGTACGGAAATCTGCGTCCACCATGGTTTGTCTTTCGTACTTTACGGTGTTCTACGCGTCTTCATGCATTTAGTGCGGAATTTTTTTCAATGAAATACGATCTAAAACGCTACAGTATTCATGGCGTCTGTTCAACTGTTCTTCAAGTGTCATCTGCCCGTTCCGCGAAGAAGGGGCGGAAGGAGGAAGAGAGGGAGAGGGATAGAGGGAGAGGGAGAGCGAGGGAAAACGAGGGCGAGGGAGAGAGGGAGAGAAAGAGAGAGAGACGAGGAGATGGTGGGAGAGGGAGAGGGAGTGAGTGAGAGTGTGAGAGAGAGTGAGTGGGAGGGAGGGAGAGACAGAGAGAGGGAGAGGGTGAGAAATACCTCTCGGACATTGAGTCTGTAGCCTGCGAGAACCATTCGTGCGTCCGTGAGAGCGGCGGCGAAGCGGTGTTGAGGCTTGTGGGGAGTGGCGGTGGGAGGGTTCAGAGGAGGCAGGTCTCCAGTGAAGGGAAGGGCCTGCTTTAGGGCTTTGGCGTCCTCCAGCTCCATTCTCGCCACAAGGTCTCCAGCCTTCAATGGAGTCATTTGACAAATAAAGAGCTAGTTAAGTATGTAAAGTCTGTGTTTTTTTTTACGAAAGGGATGTAAATGTTAATAAGAAAAATAAAAAGGTTTTATTACACAGACACCACAGTAAAGATTAATTGAGAACAAAGAAATAGGTTTGAGGTCTTAAAACACATAACATAAGGTTCTGATACACCTATGAAACAGATTAGGTTATTAAAGAACAGATGTAAGGCACAGACAGTAATAAATAACAGTAGACGGAAAAAAACAAAGGAAAAATAACAAAGGAATAGGTTTGATTGGCCGAAAATACACAAAATATCAATAAAGAAGCAAAGAAAGAGGTCTTAAATACAGACTAAGAGGATGATAATAAAAAACGAAGAAAAGTTACAGAAAATATATAAATTATATAAAAAAACAAATATCTTGCTTTAATGTGAAGCAAAACTATTTCTGCTATTCAGAAAAAGAAAGATTGCATAATAGAATTTCCATCTTACAGTATTCATTTGATAATTGGAGTAGAGGGAGAGAGGGAGAGAGGCAAACTAAACCTCATTTATATGCTTGTTTAACAGCCAAGAAGCGGACATACCTAACCTATACAATATGTATGTTTACAATATATTTAGATATTAGTTATCCATAATCTACACTCAATTTGTGCTCAAAAAACTACATTTGAAAGCAAACCAATGTGAATTCCAAGTAAGCAGCGAAAAAAAGTTGCATTGAGTATTCTTTCTGCCCCTCGCCTCCCTCTCCCCCTCCACCCCCCCTCAGTCTCCCTCTCCCTCTCCCGCTTTTAGGCTAATGCTTTTCAGGGCTTTAGGCGTTTTAGGAGTTTTAGGATTACTTAGATTTCTTAGGGGTTTTTTAGGGGTTTTATAGTAGTTTTTTAAGGATTTTATAAGGTTTTATTAGTGTCATAGGGCTTAGATTGTGTCAAATCACCTGGGCTTGTTGGCCTTCTTTAAGCAAAAAACTTATTTTTCCCGATACTGGAGATATTAATGGCATACACATTTTCATGACCTCCACTTCCGCATAAGGTGTATTTGCGGAAACTCGAGAACCGTCGGGTACGAGATATCGTAACAGTTTACAGGCGGTTTCCGCTACCACTTTTGAAGGATCGTTGTCAGATCGCAAAAGACAAGTTCGTCCGTTTATGAAGAGTCGTGTGCCTGTCGGCTCAGCTTCACCGTAGACCATGTGCGAGTTTCCGTCCAACTGCGGCAGTTTCAAAAAAGTAGAATAATGAGGTTCTTTAACATATGGTTTTGCTTTAAGTGGGAGAGGCACACGGAGGTTATTTCAAAGTTATTGCAGGTTTTTCAGGGTGTTCTAGAGTTTTCTAGAGGTTATTTTTTTTGTTGGGATGTCTCATTATGTAAGCAATGGTGCAATTTCCAAAAAAATTGTGAGATTTTAGGATCCAATTTATTTTGATGCCTAATTACGACTGCACAGCAAAATCTTTTCTTGTAAAGTTTGACCAAAAAAAATATGAATGTAATTACAAGACGGCAAGGTGGTAAATTTACGGTTTTTGAGGAAGGGAAGGATTGCAGTGAGGCAAACCTGCACTAAAAGTCCACCATCATGAAGAGTGTGGGCTTCTGCTTCAATGATTGAATTGTTGACTTGGAGTAGGTATCTCTTGGTGGAGCGACGTGACAGGTTGACTTTGTACTTAACGTCATCAATGTTCAGTACAGCTTGATGGGATACGAGTGACAAGGTCTACAAAAGTAAAAGAACAAGGAAAGTGAAAACAGTGTCATTAAGAAAGTAGGTCTGAAAGTAAAAGAAGACTAGAAAAACGAAATGTCACTAAAAAAAGTAGACAAGGTCTTAGAAATTAGAAAAACAAGAAAGCAAAAAAACAATGTCACTATGAAAGTAGGCACAAGGTCTGAGAAAAAACAGGTCTTCAAATGTTATTTTGAAAGGAGAAGGCAATATTTTTTAAGCTAATCCTCTCATGGAAGTTGGAACTACATTGCATTTTTTCAAAGGAAGTCAAAGTCATAATCCCAGAAATAGTTGTAGAAATTGCAATAGACCTTTTAAACAAGGGCAAGAACCATGTAGATGGCTATTTCCAGTTATGGTTCCTCACACAATTACCTTTGGTGGAATTTGACCTTTTTCTAGGTAGCCAACATAGTCTGAAATTATATTTGCAGCTTGTCTTGTCGCACTCTGCAAAAAAAAAGAAAAAACCATAAAAGACACGGTTTTCACTTTGATTAGCATTAACTTTCCACATTATTTTGCATCATCCACTTCCATTAGCACCTCATTTTCATTTGAAGGTTGCGGAAATCGTTTGGAATGTGAAGAAGCCTGTCGATGATAAAAAACTGGACTTTTGGTAAAATTTACTGTTTTAGTTGTTGAAGATGCTAAACGTGATGTTTTTCATTTGAAAACTCACATAAAGAGCTCCCGCAATAACAGCAATATGCCATGGAGGAGGCTCCACTCGGTGTCGCATTGCAATTCGATTATCCAACCATCCTGTATGTATATTGTTTTGCTGATAATCTTGGGAATGAAGAAGATCAATAACATAGTCCACAATAGTTCTGATTTCTCCTCTGATATGAACATCTTTGAGAGCCAGTACCATATTACTTATTGCATCATCACGATTTTCTCCAAACGCGAAGAAATGTCCAAACTGTGAGTCTGAATACTCATGAATTCCTCCTCCAGACTGCATAACAATATAGAAATTTCATATTTTAAAGTAAATACATAGTAAATAGATCTGCCTTTTTTTGTTTCTTTTTTCATTGACTCACATTAGCTTTCGGATAAGTGGAACTTATTTACAGCTGAAGAACATATAGGAAGAGCAAAATGAGGGATAATTTATTTGTTTAGTGTGTTGAATGGTATAACTTGTATTTATTATTTCTATATGTTATGATTTATGCTTTTTCTTATCGCGTATGAACCTCTCAAGATGAATCTAAGTCACGCACCTTTACAGAGAAGTACGCCCACACATCTGGTTTGCTCCTGAAACTGAGTTCCTGCAGATTAATTAAAAAGGTTCAAAAGAAAACCAATATGTTAGATGCTAAATAGGATTACTGATATAGACAGCAGTGAATTTATGCTCAGGAAGTTCAACAAATTCTTGCCTGGATTCTTCCACTAGTCGGTTTAAACCCATCGTCGGGGTCTTCGCTTGTTACTCGCACTGCAACTACATGTCCTTTTGGTGCCACCTGACTGGTTTCTGTAAAGGAGAATGGAACAGCATCTTTTGCATGGCGCCACGTATGGAGGCCTCCTCCCAAAGGCTGCCCGTACAAACGCCGAATTTCTGCAGAAATATCATACACACCCATTCCTGTTACGATTGATTAACAAAATGTGTTGCGAGTAGCAGCGATGTTGAGCAGGTATGCAAATTTTTAATTCATCTGTTAGTTTTTTTTTTGTTTAAATGGAAAGATAAAATTAGGTTCCTATATTTACCTGGCATTCTCCATAGAGGAATTCCCATTCCAATCATAAGTTGAGTCGCAGGTAAATTAACATTCGCGATCCACTCGGTCACCGGATGCTCAACCTGAAAAATAGATCAGTGATTAGAACTATGAAAATAATATGTAATTCTGAGAATAAAAAAAGTTAACGTATCATATTATTGTTTCTTTCGAAGGCGATTCCCATAAGGATTTCAACTCAAAAACCGACATAATTAAAATGTAAAGATACAGTAAATGTGGTATCCAAGTCGTGACCACGCTTTAGAGGATTAGACATCTTAATAGAGGAACAATAACAAGCAGCAGAATTAAGAGTAAATAGATAATGACAAAAGAGTGTTGCAAACAAAAAACTCTTAGACTTTTTTCTACCTGCAATCGTGGGTTGAGCTCAAGGAAAAAATAGTCTCCTGTTTCCATGCTGTACAAATATTCCACCGTTGCTGCTCCGATATAACCAACTGAGGAAGCTAAACGACAAGCTCCTTTTTCCAATTCTCGAATAGTTTCAATTGGAGCCACAGTAATTGGTCCCTCTTCGATAATCTTCATTTTCATCACAACCGCGGAATGTTCACAAAACCAAGTAGTTTAGTAAACCAGAAAATTCAGCAAGTTTTCTTTTGGGGAAACTATCTTTTGAAATTTTGTTTTTGTTTCGTTGCATATTTGAGTTGAGAAACAAGATGCAAATGTTGGATTTTGAATTGGATAAAAGGCGTGTATTTGATTCATCTGGAACCGGAAAAATACATAGAAGATGACAGAGCATATTCTACTTAGAACCGTTTGACATCGCTAGTGTTCAATTTGACGAAGGAAAATCGAGAGTAATGAAGGAAAGTTCAAATTGACGAAAGAAAGTAGAAAGCTGTAGGGAGAGGGAGAGGGAGAGAGAGAGGGAGAGGGAGAGGGACCTTTTGGTGACGTCGTTGTATGGAGCAATCTCGGGAATGAAGAGCCGCGACATTACCAAAAACATCACACACGAGTTGGACTTCCAGGTGGCGACACTGTATTGGGCGACATGAGTACCCAATTTTTTTATGAGAAGAATGATAAAAGTAAGCATTCAAAAAATAGAATAAGCGAGTCAAAGGACAAAAGGTAGAACTGAATTGTCTATCCAAACGATAGAGTTAACCAGTCAAAAGGATGCAATTAACCATCCAGCGCAACAAAAGAAAGGGATTAGACCATGCAAAGTATGAAATTAAAAAGGATAAAATCAACCATTCAAAGCATATAATCAATCACCAATCATAGTAGTAGGAGTTGGGTTTCTAACCGAAATTAACCATCCAAGTTGCATATTTTGAAGAAAATTGGCACAGCATTTGCTTGGTTTGTTTCTTTAGCTGTTTTAACAGATTTGATTAAGAAGAAACTTTTTGCTGATATAAAAGCATGAAAATATAGGACTTGCAAATAAAATCAATACTAAAGCAATTGTTCAAGTATAGAAACTAAATTTTTACTCCTTACATTTGTTGCCAATTTCATAAGGAAAATGGGTGACCCAGGAACCTCCCCTTGTACTTGCTTGAAAAGATTCCGTACATCTTCATCATTTTGAACCTATAATCAATCAGAATCCAAAAGGTTTTTAATAATCTTAATAATTTTTTCCGTTTATAGAAAAAGAAGGTTCAAAATTAAACCAGGTAGTCTTTGCCTTCGAAAAAAAAGAAAAAAACATCAAAAAGAAGAAGAAAAAAAAAAAGGGAGGGTTTTGTGATTAGGTGAACTTTTCCTACCTTTTTCATGGGCTAATTTAAAATATTATTAAATACACACTCCATAGGATTTAGGATAGACATAGCACAAGATTTGTATATGAAAAATTGATTTATGTACATATGATATAAAAAAATGATTTAGTGTATACACAATATGGAAAACTAATTTAGTGTATATACAACATAAAAAAGTTTGTAGATTAGATTAAATTCAATGTGTCCACAGTATATGATCACTAAAAACATTACGTTGTTTTGGATAATATTTTAGGAAAGTAAAAAAAAAAAAACTGAGGGAGAGAGAGAGAGGGGAGAAGAGAGGGAGAGAGGAGAGAGGGTGAGAGAGAGGAAGAGGGAGAGCGGAAGAGGGTGGAAGAGGGAGAGGGGGAGAGGGAGGGAGAGGGAGAGTATTTTTTTTCTAACCTTTCGGATTCCTTTTCCTCCTCCTCCCCAGGACGCCTTAATCATGACAGGATATCCAATTTTGGCACAAGTGGAAAGTGCCTCGTCTGTAGTGGAAACACACGCTTTTCGGTAAATATCGTCCGGAATCGGTTCGTGACATTTGTCGAGGGGAACAGTAACCTACAAATAAAGCAATAAAAAAAAAACAAACAACAAAAGACGAAAAAACGGAAAATTTTGAGGAAAGATCAATCGGTTGTTTAGATATGCACTAGCAATTTCCTCTCGTTAACTACATTTACCTGCAAGAAATAAAATTAAAGCTTTTCTTTATCGTTTTTATTTTATTCTTTTTTTACCTCACTACCACTCCATCCCACGGTCTGTACTCCAGCTGCTTGTGCTATAATTGTCGATCCGATTTTGTCACCGAGGGCTGCCATTGGTCCAGCTGGCGGTCCGAGAAAAACAATTCCGTGGTTTTTTAAAGTTTCCGGAAGAGCCGGAACTTCTGACGCGTGTCCCCATCCGGGCCAAACCGCATCCACTTTCAAACGCTCGGCCACCTATAGTACAAAAAAAAATCATTTGTTTACTAACATATTATCTTAAAGATTTTTTTCAAAGATTTTTTTTTTAAGAAATTGTTCAAGATCAAGCCTGAAATTGGATTTTTTTGGGGCCAAATTGTATCGATTTTCAAACGCTCGGCGACCTATAGTAGAAAAAAAAATCAACATTGTTTTAATCTTAAAGATCTTTTTTTTTTCAAATTGTTCAAAATCAAGCCGGAAATTGATTTATTTTCCGGGCCATCTTGCATCGACTTTCAAACGCCCGGCCAACTGAAGTACAAAAAAAATAAACACTTGTTTACATTCAAATTTGTTTTTGATTTAGACTTATTTTCATTTTGAAATTGTTTTAATAACGAAACATTTTAAAGATTTTTTTAAAATCAAGCCTGAAGCTGGATTTTTTTCTAGGCCAAACGGCATCGAGTTTCAAACGCTCGGTTACCAAAGTAAAAAAAAAAAATTAACATTCTTTCAAATCCAAAATTGTTTCAAAATTTCATCTTGTTTTAATCTAATATTGCTAAAGTCAAAAAAATCAAATGGTGTTTTAAATTCTAAATTGATTAAAATTTAGACGTGGTTTAATTTTCCACATTGTTTCAATAACAAAGCATTGTTAGGATTTTTTTTCAAAATCAAGCCTGAATTTTTTTTCCAGGCCACTTTTAAGTGTTCGGCCATTCAAAATACAACGATGAACTCTGCTTTTTCTTTTTAATTTTTTTTTTTTTTTGAAGAAAATTGGTCAAATTTTAAAATAAAGACTTAAAAAAGTTCTTTTTTCCTGGGCCAACGGCAGCAAATGTTTCAAATGTTTCAGGTGTTCGGCCAATAATAATAATCCTGGAATTTTCACATTGGTACACTTTATTTTTTACTTTGCAAGTATTTTAGAAATGTTTGTCAAAAAAAAAGGAGGGAAAATTATGACAAGGAATTTCAGCCGAGCCAAATGTATTCTTTCAAGCGCCCAGCCACTTCTTAGAATTGAAAATGTTCCACATTTGGTTTTATTTCTACTTTTAAACATTGTAGTTCAAAGAAATTTAACCTAAATTATAAAGCACGGTGTTATTTTTTATGTTTTGGCATCATATTGTGCTGAAATTAAACTTGAAAAAGAGATCCAAGGCATTGTAACTTCAAAGCTGTAAATTTTGCTTATCATTTTCTCTTGATATTCTTTTAATATAGTATTACAAATAAATGTTTAACGATAGGACAAGATCCCTGTCTGAGGACGAAGACGTTAATCCCAAAAAGCCTTCACATTTGTTTATTTTCTATTTGTCATTTTTCTTTTATCTTTTTGACTTCTATCTTCTCGTTTTTTTCTGACGTCATTTTTTCTGCCGTTTTTTACACTTTTCAGCACAAGATTCGAAACCAATTCCTTGCAAGTAAAACTTCGATTGATAATTTGACTTACCGCAACAATTAGTTGCACATTCGCATAGTTGTTATTGTTACTTCCTCCCGGGACTTCAACAAATTGATCGGCCAATCGAATGTGTTCCGCATTAATTCGCATATCTTCCGGTGTCGCCATAGCAACAAATGTCACCATTCTATTTCCCCACCCCGGAAAAAAGAAATCTAATTAACTTCTAAATGGTAATGCTGGTTTTTAAGGGCTATAGTATTGCGTTCACCCTCCCCAAGACATAAGGAATTCGGTCACTTCTAAGATAATGTTGGTGTTTAGAGAAAGGAGTAGTTTTGTGTTTATAGAAAGGGGTTTAAAATATAGAGCTCATTTTTTTTTTTTAGCGATGTTTATTTTGTTTTAAATTCTTTTGATTGACCTAATAGTTGTGATTAGGAGAGGGAGGAGGAGGAAAGGGAGGAGAGAGGAGGCACGAAATTATTCAACCGCAGTGGAAATTTATTTGACTATTTTTGTCTTTAGTATTTCCTCGATCCCATAATACATCATAAAAATAAAAAAATGCTTACCGTTCATTTCCAAAAGTCTCATAGGACCACATTCGAACACTTCGAATAAATTTCACTGCCGCAATTCCATTATTTGCCACAAGGACACTTTTGATTGGTTTTCCTCCCATCATTTGGCAAAATTCCTCCAATGAGGCTGAAGGACTTCCATTGTTACGACGACCTTTCTTTTCTGTCATTCTCACCATATTTAGGGTTTCGGCTCAAAAAACTTAAATCTCTAGTAATATTCTATAAAAAATACTTTTAAAAGGTGGGAGCAGTACTCCTAACTTGAGCAAAATATTCTAAAAAATGTTGATTATTATGAAAAATATCGATTATTATGAAAAATATTGATTTTATGAAAAAATTTGGTAATGAAAAGTGGATTGTCTTCTGCAAGGGATGGACACCCTAGTGCAGTGGTGATTAACACCGGTGAGCTAAGAAATTTTTGGCGCGCCTTGAGTTATATAGTACACCGTGAATCGTTATTAGCCTTATGTACGCTATATCGGCACCCCAAAATTTTGACATTGATACCTTAAATATAATAAAGTACACTATTTAAGGACGTGGACCATAATCCGCCACGTCTCCAGCCACTAAATTAGAATGAATGACGCTAATTATTTCTTTACACTAATAATTTTTATACGCTAATAACGATTCAAGGTGTACCTCTCAATTTCGCTGCGTGGCCGTTTCGAGATCGGTCAGACTGCCGGTCGCCGAACGAACGACCGGCTGTGACGGGATAACAACTTAACAAGACGAGGTGACGTAAAAATTCAGGGTTAAAGGTAGTCGTGGTGTCCGTACATAATGGTACATGACAGTGTGGACCATACAGCTCTTTGACGTTTTGGACGTTTTCTATACGGTACTGTAGAACGGTCATACATGGCGTAACTGGAAGTTTTTACAACTTTCCACGTGGTTTTCTATGATTACAGTTTTTTTACACTGTCGCTTCATAACTGTTGTATAGGATAGCGTAATTATGTCTGACGATGCAGCATGAATCGCTATTAGTGTAGATAAATTATTAGAGTGAAGAAACAAATAGTGTTAGTAACTCTATTCTAGGTTCAAGGGCTCGACGCCAACAATAGTCAACGCTAATCTATACATGTAACTCTAGTTTGGGTACACATTCCAGTATTTTAGCCGATATAGCCCGTGTTCACATAGTCGACGTCTGAACATGTGAGAACAGGTTCGCACGATTTCCCCCCGTCTTTATGACGAGAAACCGAAAATGAGTGCGCTTTCCCGTGTCGACGAACTATTTTTCCTGTGTCGACATCGTTTTCTGAAACTTTTTCTGTACGCTTGTACAAAATGACGAGCATTTATAGTACGGACTGACGAATTTCGTACATTGCACTTTTAGAAATAGTATGAACTAGAGTAGTTGACCCTAATTAAACCGCTACTACACCGCGAATCGTTATTAGTGTCAACGTCACTAATTTGGGTTCTTAAAATTTTGATTTTTTTCCTCAAATAGGATACATGATTTTAATTTTTCCTTTACGTTAATTAAGGTACCGTACAAAATAGCGCAAAGAACGAAAATACAATAATATCTAAATAGTGTGGTGTATGGTTGATGTCAGACCGTACATAAATGTACCTTTTCAAGTGAAAATTTTGCAAAAAATGAATTAAATCAGACGCGCACGCATACGAACGTGCGCTAAAAAAACCGGATTATTCTGACACGTAAATTAGTCTGACATGTACGAATATTTAAATTTCACGACGGCGTACGATTTCTAATGTTTTGTACGAATACATATATTAGTGTACATATTCGTACGGCAAATATTCCATTTTTGCTGTTCCCAAATTAGCATAATGCCGAAATTAGAATACACCTTTTAAATAAAAAATCAAATTCTTAATTAGCATCAATTACGGTAAGTTTTATTCAACACTATTTAAAATTTGACACTAATAACGATTCGCGGTGTAGAGTAAAGGAAAAAATAGAGTAATAAATTCTATTTCAAGTTTGCAGGTCAAAATTTAGGCGCGCTAAATCATTGTTATCAGCACTAATAGCAGTTCAATTAGATAAAGGTAATGGAAAGTTAGCAATTCAGTTTCCCGTGCTAACCCGTCCCGACGTTTCCAAGAGCCTTTTTGGGAACAGCATGGAAAAACCCTAGATAGTATTGTTGTTAACATTAAGCATCGGTGGTATCGTATTGTCAGTGATATCGGTGAAATCTCGGTGATACTATCCGCTCCTCTAATGTCGCGTCCTGTACGGACCACCTTGTCATGCGACCGGTATGCTCGTAAAAAACAAGTAAAAACGGGTTTGAAATCCCCAACCATACATAAGTCACGCTTTCGCTAAAACTACAGTATCTTCATGGAACAAGAGGCCTATCGATTTTACTATTTTAGCTTCGGTGGTACATTTGCGGCCACGTAGAACATCGTGAAATAGTGTTGAAAATTACGTTTTCAGCTAGAAAGCAATCTGCATTGATCAGTAATCAATGCATTCGGCGGCTACCCCGCTCATCGTTATTAGTGTTAATGTTTTTTTGGCCACTTAAAACATCCTTCTCAATGCACACCCTGATTGTCAAAAGAAGACAGCCAATAGGAAGCCTCCTATTGACAATCCGACGAATGTGCACAGAGAAAGGATGTTTTAAGTGGCAAAAAAAACTTTAACACTAATAACGTTGAGCGGTTGTAGTCTCCGGTTTTTTGAAAAACGAGTGGTAGTTACATGCGTTCTCAGGAGTTAGGCGAGCGAGCCTATCAGGCGCCTTTAAGGATCATGTGAATAATTTCAATGATTATGCATTTACAACTACAAGATTAAGATCTGGACGGTTGATATCTACCCAATCATTGCAAATGGTCATGAATTGACACGATAAATTGATGTGTTCGAGCTGGCCAACGTTCGAGCGTGCTGTACTTTTAGCAGAGACTTACATGCTTCGCACGGAAACTTTTAGTTCTAACTAGTTGTTCCGTATACGGATACGACAATCGAACATCGCTGTCAGCCAAAACCGGGAGGTTCGACCGTCTCTAATTTCACCCCGCCGTTTCCAAGAAAAGGAAATCTCCGTCAACGGCAGGAAAAAAATTAAAATTTCACGGATGACTCCTTTTCTCGGCGCCAATTTTGAGAAGCATTGAATTCTGAACCCTAATTCATGCAATTCCGTGCAAAATTTTGTCCTGATTTCCCTCGTAACTTCGATAAATCTGACTACTTTTTGCAGTCTTATCATGAATTTCAGGCGAATCCACTGCAATTTGCCGGAATTTTGTTTCCCACTTGCATACAATTTTTTTTTTTTGAATAATATATCTTCCATTTTTTTCATCTTCCAGCAAAAAGAAGGTCCTATCGGTTTTTTCACATTCCATCAAGATTTTTCTTTTCTTACTGCTTGCAATTTTTTTTTTTTTAAGGAATTAAAACATGGCTGTTTCAGAAATTTCTGCTCTGAACGAAATTTCATCTGCGGTATTAAACCAGTCTCAAAATTCCTCAAATATTCAAATGAAGGAATCTATTTTGACTGAAGGTTCCCCTATTTTAATAAACCAGTCACCCAATTCTTCCGAAATTCAGACGAATGTAAAAGATGAAAAAATAAACCAGATAACCACAATTACTGGAGGAACTGCCCATATTCTCGGGATAGGGACAGCCAATCCTGAGCGTATTGTCCAGCAAAAAGATTTTCCTCCACAGTATTTGTCAGCTCTGGACAAACCTTCTCCAAGAATACAAGATTTAGTCCAAAAAATAAGTACGTCCTTTCTTCCCACTCTTATTTTGAAGTAATTAAGATGTTATGTGTCGTTTTTGTTTTGGATTTTGGGATAGTGACAAATGTCTCACATTGGATGTTTTCTGCGACAAAAGCGAAGGTGGTTTAGATAGAAGACAAAAGTGATTTTCAATTTCAGAAAAAGAAAATTAGAGAAATCAATAGTGTGTGGTCAATATCAAATTTCAAAACTCTTGATTCACTGGGATGAAAACAGGGTGAAACATTCTTTACATTCTAACAAATTTGCAAAGCTGTCCTTCAAACATGATGAAAACAATTCTTTCTGTTCCTCTTTACTTTTTTATTTTCTGGACGATTACTTTTGAGAATTTCTTGACTTTCTTCAAATTTGTATGCAACATTTTGAAAAATCTCCCGAATTTCTTGAATTTTCTGTAAAACATGATATCCGAAAGATCTCCTCAAATATTTTCCTTTTCTAAAAGCCTTTTCCAAAAGCTTCGTCCTTAATTTAACTTTCCCGAATTTTCATTTTTGGTGAGAAGTTGTGCGCAAGTTCCGTTTCGGATTTTTGAACTGCCAAAACTATCCATGCAATTACTTAAAAAAATCTCCTGGGTTATTTTTATTTGCCGGTTTTTTTTTATTTTTTTTTGCGGAATTTAACTTTTTTTTTGCAAAAAATCTGTTTTTGGGAAACTTCTGTTTTTGCGTAACTTTTTTTTTTGCAAAAAAAAAATAATTGTGATTTTTTTTTTGCGAAACTTTCTTTTGCAGACAAATCGTGCGGAATCACCCAACGATGTATGGAATACGGAAGCACTGATTACGTTAAAAATCCCGATTTAGTCACCGTCGGAGGTCCGTCATTAGATTATCGTTCGAAAATGTTTGAAGACACGGGAGTCGATCTCGCCCGTCTCGCAGCAGAGAGAGCAATTTCTGATTGGGGTGGAGATATGTCCGAGATTACCCACATCATTACCTTCACATCCTCGACAATTTTGTGCCCCGGTGAGAAAAAATTCCCTCCTGGAGAAATTTTGCATGTTAAGTTTCCTAACTTTTAAAATGGACCCAAAAAGATTAATTACGTCATTACTTTCACATAACATCTTTATATTCGCATAACAACTTTTCACACCTGGTCAGGGAAAAATGGAGTTTTGCATGTGAACGCACATAAAATTTCAAATGGACCCAAAAACGGTTGATTTTGCTTGTATAAAGACACTTGTAATTTTCAATAAAATTCAACTCCTGATGAGATAAAAATGGAAAAATTTCGCTTGTGAAAAGGGTATTTTTTACCATCAATCATGTCAAAACAAAAATTTGTGCTCATTTGAAAATGATACAAATAAATACCTCTCATTCACTTACTGGTTTCATTCTTTCCTTTTCTTTTCTTTTTCTCACTCTTTTAGTTCCTAGTTTACCCCCTTTTCACTCCGTTTCACTCTCTTCCAGTCCTCAGATACTTTTCCGCTCCTTTTTCACCTCTTTTCACTCCTTATTCACTTCCCTTTCACTCATTTTCCACCCATTTTTCACACCTGTTTCACTCCTTTTATACTTCTTCACTTCTGTTTCAACTCTTTACAACTCCTTTCTCACGTCTTTTTCCACTCCAATTCCTTGTTTTGACTCCTTTTTCAAACTCCTTTTAAACTCATTTTATCAGCCCTTTTTCAGTCTTTTTTCACTTCTTTCCCACTCCTTTCCCACTCCTTTTCCGCTCCTTTTTTTTCGTGTACAGGCCTCGATCTTCGACTTATCAAATCTCTCGGTCTTTCACAGTCAACCAAACACCATTTTGTTACCTTTATGGGTTGTCACGCTGGTCTTATCGGTCTTCAAAGGGCGTCGGAAATAGCGGAAGGAGATCCGAAAAATCGAGTTCTTGTCGTTTGTGTGGAAATGAACTCGGCGAGTGCTCATGTTCCGCATCCAAAAAATCCGGTGAACAACATCATTGTGGCTCTTATTTTTGGCGATGGGGCAGCAGGTAATTATGACAGTAACTTTGTTTTTTGGAGGAAGGGTGGTTTATTTGTTATTTCTAAGAAATGATCATGCGGTTTTTTGACCTTTTTCTAAATTTGAGAGAAATTATGGTTGATTGAGATGGATTTGTGCTTGGAAATAGGCTGTTTCAGGCACAGTAATTTTTGGTCATAAAAGAACTGTCCGGACATTCTTCAGAGTGAATGTGGAAACATAAAATGTACTTTTTGCATTTTTTTTACAAGGATACGCGTTACTGCAAATTTTATTTGAAAGATGTTGAATTTATTAGTTTCTACATGTGTTTGTCATCATAATTGTGGCTTTAAATGTATTTTTCATCATATGTGTGGTAATAAAACCCTTGTTATTGTCATGTGTTTGTCATCACAACTGTGTTATCTAATGCCTTTATCATCGTAATCGTATCCCGAAAAATCTTTGCCATACAGGAGTAATTGTGGGTGCCAATCCTACGAAAAAAGAAGTTCCTATTTTTGAACTTCACCGTTCTTGTACAAGTTATATCCCCAATACAGAAAAATCTCTGACTGTAGACCTGACTGTTGAGGGAGTTTGTGCGGGCCTCGACAAGAGTGTTCCTTCCGTATGTAAAACAACCTTAAATTACCTTCTGTCATATTTTCTCTCTTTTAATTGCTACATTTGACAAGAATTAGATGTTAGAAGTCCCACAATTATATACCAACTTTTCAAGGCTTTTACAATTTGAGTTTTTGGTCTCACATTTATCTCTTTTAATTTTCTACATTTGACGCAAAACAGACCGCAGAAAAACACCGAGTTACATACCAAGTTTTAGGGTTTTCGTAATTGATGGCTTTAGGGTTTTGCCATCTTTTTGTCTGTTTTTTTCAGCTGGTGGCCGGAGCTATAAACGGTTTTATGCGAGATTTTATCGGTTCGGAAATTGATTTTGAAAAGGATTTACTTTGGGCAGTCCATCCGGGTGGAAAAGCAATATTAGATGCCACTGAAAAAGGATGTAACCTTAGCCCTAAAAAGCTTCAAGCCAGTCGGTAAGAATTTTCAAGTCTCTTTTCTTTTACCTCATGAGTCCTAAATTGATAAACCGTAACCCTTGTAGAGAGAACATACATCATCTATCCTCTCATTTTCTTTTGGATGGGGTCGATACAAAAACAAAACAGCCAAATCCACACACAGCCGAAATATCAAACAAATTAATAAATTATATCATCATGTGCGCTCAAATCTCAACCAACCAAATTTAAAATGAACGGCGCAAAACGAAAGCGTAGGTGCGTGACCGCACGAAACGAACCGATACACAGACGGACGCACTAAATCGACACAAGACATACTTGACGCGACTTCGGCCGATTCTTCGATTCGCACGATATCATATCCCAACAATTTTTAGCTCCCTCAAATACTCTCTCCTCCGCCCACTCTTTGTTCCTCTTCCTCTCTTATCTCTCGATTTTCTCTCTCATGACTCTTTGCCGTATTTTTTTTATCCTTTCTTTCCTTCTCTTCCCTTTTCTATTTTCTCCCTGATTTGCTGAACAGTTTTTTGTAGAGAAAAACTGATTTTTAAAAAGAAAACGGTTTGTGATTTGTGTAACAGGGAAGTTATGGATCAGTACGGAAATATGGCTTCAGCGACAATTTTCTTTGTTCTCGACAAAATTCGTAAAGAAAAAGGACATACTCAGGAAAACCCATGGACAGTTGCACTTGCCTATGGACCAGGAATTACAATGGAAGCTGTTTTAATGCGATTGGCCCTCCGTAAATAATGATAGAAAGATTTTTTTTTGTTACTTTAATGAAATCGCCTTGGAAGATTTTTTGTCGTTTGTAATGCTGTTGGCTCCAATCTACAGTAATTGAAAGAGGTTCTCATTGAGAAAGTGCCACGTCATTTGGCTTATTTTTTAGTTCGCGTGCGCCTACAAATGAGTCACGTCACCAAAATTGTTACGAGCCGTCGATGATGCGGAAATTCCGGGGAGGACTTCAACAGTGGCGTTCGACGATTTTGTCACGTCACGTCATATCATTTGTTACTTGTCCAACCAATTGTCCACTCCCACTATCATTGGATAGTTTGACATTATAAAGTTTCATTGCGAGAACACTGCAGCAGATTGGCGCGACTATAAAAGCTACATTTGATGGCGGGTTCCTTATCAATATGTCAACTTATTTTATCAAAGTGTTGCAATATTTTTCTAGTTATGCTTAACGTTTCTGTGTAGTCACAGTGATACTTAATTTTCCCGTAGAGTAAACACTTTAGTTTTAGTCTTTATTTTCTGTTTTCTTTTCTTATACTACTTAACAGCTGCCATCTCTACTGTGATTCCTTTGCTGTGTTTTGTTTTCATTTGATATCCGAAAATCTATTAGATTTATTTTTTTGTAGTTTTAGTTGTTTTAACATTTAAGAAAACCATTTCACAACATTTTTAAACGTAAAGTTTCTATTGTCTACCTATGGTTGTACCATGTGTGAGGTGATTTGTTTAAATGCAATGTTTTTTTTTTCTGTTTTTATATGATTATTTCACACATAACATCAATTTAGTTCTATGGTGTGGTAACTTGCAAGATGTGGAATGTAGAAATTAATGGTTTTTTAAGTATTTTCTAGGTCAGAAATAAGAAAGAAGCCGAGGCAGTCTACCTCTAACTTCTCTCTCCAACTCTCAAACTTGTCGCAGGCACTGAGAAATTGGAGAGGAAGCTAGAGCCATGGCTACCTAGGCTATCCTGAGGTTTACACGAAATATATATTTGGGGTTTATTAAGTAAAAATATATATATGCGGCGGCCACAGGATTTGAACCTAGACTTGCCGACCGGCAAGCCACCGGTAGCCGGTAACCTTAGCCGTTAAGTCTAGAAGTAGTATTACACAGTATGTATTTTGATATCTATTTAAACATTATTACGTAGGATAAATCATTTAACTATAACTGTTTACGGGATACATAGAACAGGTAGTGTAAAAGTACGAATTGCGGTACGGACAAGAAATCAATACCGCGCATTGATTTCGTAATCGAAACAAATACCGCGCATGTATTTATTACGGCTCCGATCAAATGTGAATTTAATCGGACGGCCAGAATTAGCGCCGAGATCTCGGAAGAAGAATTTGGCGGTTTATGGGCATCGCCACATCGGATGACACGTGGCAAAATTACATTGGATCGTGGTATCTCCGGAGATTACGACACCGAATCCGGATATGACATGTGTCGACATTTAGGCCATGTTGTACAATTTCCGTACATAAAGAACACCGGCGACTATACTTTTGTGTACGGAGGAGAAATCTGATTGGTTCCGTACATCAGTAGATAGAGTCTGTGAGAGAGATACGACTTAGAAATATTAGGAGATAGGATCCTCTCTCCCACATAGCTTATGTACAAAAGGTCAACTTTGACCCTCCATAACTTACTGCTCAGGGGAGCAAATTCAGAGATTCTTTTTGCTATCGACTCAAGGGAGTCTTTTCTTCACAGGGGTGAAGTTGGTCAGAGTTTTTGTCCGCCATGGTGGCAGTTATTTTTGTTGAAACACAAAGGGGTCAGGGTTATCCTAGAGGCTTCTTGGAAGCTGTCCACTCTGAGGACTTATGGAGGTCTCACAGTTTCACCGAGGGCGCCAAGTGCGAAGCTTGTGGATATCTGGGGCATAAGGAAGGGCAATGTTTCCGGAAGAATGGCATACCGAAGGAAATGATGCAGTTTGCTTTGTTTACTAGGGCAGGGGAAACCCCTGTTAACCATTTTCCCCTCCTTTACCCGTGTGGGCGCCAACTTATGCCAACACCGGGAAGATCTGAGCAAGTTCCGGCAGCTCCGGCAAAGTTAACGCTAGAGATCATTATACAACAACAAAGTCAACAGTTGGCCGCGATGGCTGCAGAGTTAGCTGCACTCCGCTTGGGATCTTCTTCCCGGCCTACACCTCTTACAGCAGCCCAACGACAACGACTCCAAAGGCAGAGACAGGAGTTGCTAAAAAAGCTCGTGGAGCTTAAGCTTCAAAGCACAGAGGGTGCCAATGATGACGACTTATTGGTCTGGGATTTGGAACCTCCAAATGCCCACCATGCACGAAGCTTCCCGTCCGAAGCTTTGAATGTTGGGGTAGGAGACAATCGTCGCCAACTCCGCAACTCCACCGTGATGCAAAGACAAGACCGGCAGAAAATGAGTTAGAGGGACCACAACCGTAAAGATACTGGGACATTTGTCTTTCCCCGGTTCCATAAATCAAGAGGAACCACCACTTTGGTTCCTTCCGGATTTTTGGGGTCCCGGACTGTACACTGTTTTTTCCACACGCTCTGTCTCATATTCAGACAAGTCCAAGTAGCCATTCCCAACAAAATTTTGAATAAAGTCCCTTCCACCAACAAGAAGGGAAGCTCAATTTTCATTCGTTGGCCTCCGTCATCCGAAAACTCGATATCTATGGATTTTAGGGGCTCCCTTAGTTTTCAACGCAACCCAGATGGGATCACGGGCACACGAAGTCAGAGCATATTGGACCAACATGATCTCGCTCCCAGCCCTCCGACAACTGTTGGAAAAAGTAATTCCCAACCCGACAATTTCCGTTTAGCAAATACTTGGGGAAGGAAGAATAGCCACACCTGTGACTCGACCCGATCGCCCACCTTTCTTCCGGTGCAACAGACCGGGATTCCCACGAAAAGCCCTCCAACCTTGATTTCTTTCCCTCAGAGTCACGCTTATAAAAAAGGAGTAGCAGGAATGATTTTTGACAGCAAAGCGGGACTCACGACAACACTGACGATCGCCGAACGGGAAGAAGCAATGGGGTTTCAGAAAAAACAACAATGACAACACCAAGTATGTCAAACCTTCAGAGGTGCAGCCTTTTAGGGCAAAGTATGGATTTGAATTCGGTCACATGGGTACTAAATTATGCACTCGCCTATTCCAGTCTCACGTCCCCGGAATCCAGGGCTAAATACCTTCAAGCTCCCTAGTTGTTAGCGATGCAGGCAACTTTGCAGCTTGAGGGGGGGAGAGAGAGGAGAAAAACCAAAATTCACAGTTTACAGCCGCAGGTTTTCCTAGTGGGGGGGGGAAAGCGGCTCAGATTGCGACAACTTAGCGGAAGTTGTCAGCAGCAATGTCCTAGCCAGAGAGGTAGGGGCAGATCCACCGTAGGGTTGGAATTCGACATTAACCTCTGGGGTAGACCGCCGGAAGCTTGGGCTGCCGTTGAGCCAGGGAAAATGGATTGGACCCTGGGGGAGCAGTTAGACCCTTAGCAGAAGGCGCGACTCTCGGAGCTGTTGGCTGAAAAAAAAGAGGTGTTCTCATGGTCAAAAACAAATGTCGATATCTACAAAGGAACACTTTTTCGAATCGATTTGATCAACGAGATGGCTACTGTCTAGCAAAAGCACTATCCTCTCAGTTTCAAGGAAAATGAATTCATCATGGCTAATTTCCAGACCTTGGTGGAAGCCAAATTGGTTCAGGAAAGTACAAGACTTCATGGGTTCGCTTCCCCGACAATCCTCTCTCCCAAAAAGGACTCGTCCAGGAAAACTGTAGATTTCCGGATGTGTGTAGACTATCGCATGCTGAACACGGCCACCATCTCTGATCGGTATCCGATGCCGACTCCGAAAGAGATATTCGACTCTCTTGCAGGCGCTACTATATATTCCACTCTGGACATGAAGAATGGTTACCATCATATTGCAATGGAACCAAAGCACCGCGAGAGAACTGCATTTTGGGTGGGTTCCAGACTTTATGAATGGATTGACATGCCTTTCGGGCTTAAGAATGCACCAGCAAAATTCCAACGGGCAATGGACGAAGCGCTCCGAGGGATCGATTGAGTTTGATGCTATATTGATGAGGTTATTATATTCTCAAAGACTTTTGATGAACACCTGGAGCATATCCAAATCGTTCTTCAGGCACTCCAAGCAGTGGGCTTGAAATGTCACCCGGGCAAAGGCATTTTTGGGGTGCAAAAAATCATTTACCTCGGACATGAGGTGACTTCGGGACTGTGGGTCCCCACATGGTCAAGGTGGCAGCCCTTGACACTCTTCCCCCACCATAGGACATGTCGGCCCTTCGCACTTTTTTGGGTCTGGCCAATTACTATCGGCGGTTCATCCCAGAATTCAGTAGTCACGCCCAGCCCCTTAACCAGCTATTGCACAAGGACCAAGAGTGGCAGTGGGCCGAAGAACAGCAGATCTCCTTCCAGTTCTTGAAGGATGCTTTGAAGCAGCACCCCGTGCTCCGAATGCCTGATCACCAAAGACCTTTCCTCATTTCTACTGATTGGAGCAAGTCTGGATTAGGAGCGGTTCTGGCTCAAGTCGATGATGTTAGAGCTGAATATGTGGTGGCCTACGCCAATCGGAGCAACAACAGAGCAGAAGGGAATTATAGCAGTTACCACGGAGAGTTACTCGCAACGGTTTGGGCTATCCAGCATTTCCGACCTTATTCGTACGGAGTCCATTTTACCTTGATTACGGATCACCAGCGGTTGAAATGGATCATAGAAAATAGTAAGTTGACCGGCAAACTAACCAGATGGGTTCTTATCCTGCAAGAATATGATTTCGACATTGTTCATAGGGCAAGGGAGATCCACGGGAATGCTGACGGACTTAGCCGGAATCCTGATCCCTCCACCATGGATTCTACCGGGGCTCGGCATGATGAGGGCCCTGAGATCAGCGTGGGAATCATTCCAGCCTCCTCCGTTTTCATCTGGCTTCCCCTAGCTGGGGGGGAAACTGTCAACTTTCTCTGCCGATGTGGAGGGACAGGCTCCCATAGGAGCCGGACGGAGGGACATCTGGAACGACCTCGACGCTCTCCAATCCATCCAGCATGGGTCACCTCTTCCCCACTTGACTGGAGTTCCGTTATCTCGGGTGCAAACCCGGATGGCTGCGTATGATTGGGACAAAGGTGTTCTCCTTCGGAAATGGTCAGACGGCACGAGGAAAGTGGTTCCTCCCCCCTCTGAACGAGAAACTCTGATTTCCAATCTCCATCGGCAATGTGGACACTTCGGGCAAAAGCGGACCACTTCGCTGGTTACGGGCTCGTATTGGTGGCATGGGTTGCAGACCTTAGTCAACTGAATTGTGCAAACTTGCTCCTCATGCGATCGAGTTAAGGCAGCTTTTGACAAGAAGGGCGAGACAGAGCTTCATTCACTTCCTATCCGAGGGATGTTTTATCGGTGGTCTTTGGATCTTTTGGGACCTTTTCCGACCAACAGGCGGGGAAACTGCTTTGTGCTAGTCATGATAGAACATTTTTCAAAATGGATTGAGTTGGTGGTTTTGCCTCGGAAGGAGTCGAAGGCAATTGCATATGCCTTTTTGCAAAGAGTTATGTCCCAATTCAGAGCGCCTGCGGAAGTTCTAACCGACCAAGGCTTTGAATTTGCCGGAGAATTTTCCAACCTCTTGGAAAAATGCTTGGTCGACCATCGGCTGATTAGCCGTGACCACCCTCAAGCTGACGGTTTGGCCAAAAGGTGGGTACAGACAGTGAAGCGGTCACTACGAAAATATGCCGTGGAAGAAGATTTGGGGGAGTGGGACAAAAAAGTGCCTTGGATTGCTATGGGTTACCGATTTAGCAGGCAAGCTTCTCTTTATTCCTATAGCCCTTATTTCATTCTCTTTGGACGACATCCCATCCTGCGCGGAGCTGCATCTGCCCAATTGGTAGTCTTACCGGAGATGGATGACAAGGGGACAATCGAGAAACTAATCGCCGACATAGCCAAGGTATTCCACCGAGAGATGCCTCTAGCCATGGGCAATTTGCAAGCGGCTCAACACCGAGATCAATTGTGGTATTCTCAACGCCGGAGTGGGAATTATGTGCCTCGGCAGCGATGATTTATGCCGGGGGACTTTGTATATCGAATGCAACAAAAGAAAGACACGCTAGATATTTCCACCGCGAGAGTAATCTTGAAAGTGGTTGAGGTTTCCAACAAAGGGGTTCTTACCTTGGAGAGGAAAGATGGTCGACGAATTAAATAAAATCAGATCAATGTGGCCCCCTGCCATCTTCAGGGATTGGAAGACGAACCCACTTTCCACTTAACTTACTTTGCCCCTCCCCCCTCTTGTTCATCAGCTTGCTACTAGTCCTCCCAGCTTCTCAACCTATTGGTCTGCAATCAGTGTGGTCAGTGTTGGCATTCAGCTTGTATCCCCTCCTATTGGGAGCCACACCCTCTACCCTCCAGCATCTGGTTCTGTGGGAACTGCGAATGGAGCGGGTGATTCTTTTTTTTATATATCTTAGTCACGATTGACTAAGAGGGGGGGAAATTGGGATATCAGCCCGATTACGGAGACCCTAATTCCTTCCCCCGGCTAGGGAGGGGGGAGAAGGGAAAGGGGATAACTTTCGCTTTCCCCCTGCCCTCATCCCTATTCCATGCCCACGCCTCCCTCTTATTGTGCATGCATATTTGTAAGAGGGATGCATCAGCAGTTGGTATGATCATCATTTTGGGAAGCATTCGCATTTGGGGTTTATTTGCAAGACTCCAATACCGATAGCACCAGGATGTGGGCCCTTCCCTCACGTTCATCAGGCACGGTCGACAGCAGTCAAGCTCATGTGCTTTTCAGGCACACCTTTATATCACCAAGGATTTCCGGGCCTTTTTACCCTGTACGGACTTAAAATTACGGAGAGGGGAGTGCACCAAGCCGGACGAGATTCTTGTATTTCCTAAACTGAGCGGAACGCACTTTATTTGGCGCCAAACGAAGGCCGAACGACAAAGTTCTACAGTCTCTAAGATTGCAACTCTGTTACATGGAACTATTTACCACCATCCCCCATGGGGGGTACATTGTGGATTGCCACGTAACTTTCCGGATTTGCATATAGATTATGCTGGTAGGCGTCAGTAGAAATTTAGTTCAGCCTCAGCTGACTTTTTTTCCATTAATTACGTTAGGTTAAAGTCTGGTAAGTTAGTGTCATTTTCAGGATTTTGTCTTATAATTGTGGACCGAATAAGTACTTCAGGCCGCGGATCTAGCTGCAGTCGGGAGCAGAACTTTTTGCCCCAAGTGTAGTACGAATTTATTTGTCTTGTGTCAGTTCACTTATACTTGCTTTCCGCTTATTGGTTAATAGCCTAGCTTTGACTTTCGCTTTCCCCCTACCCTCATCCCTATTCCATGCCCATGCCTCCCACCTATTGTGCATGCATATCTGTAAGAGGGATGCGGCAGCTGTTGGTATGATCATCATTTTGGGAAGCATTCGCATTTGTGGTTTATTTGCAGGACTCCAATACCGATAGCACCGGGCTATGGGCCCTTCCCTCACGTTCATCAGGCACGCTCGACAAGCTGCGATTCTAGATCAGCGCAACATAGCAACATAAATACTTAGTAGAATAGCGGAGCGCAGCATAGCAACGCAGCGGGGCAGTATACCAATGCCGCAAAAGTGGATTTAACTGTATAGTTCTAGAAAGATACCTTCGGTAGATCTCGGTTGACCGCGAAGGTCCACGTGTACATTGTACAGTATTGGGTTGGCTAGCAAGAAGTTAGTTCAAATAGTGGGACAGAAGTAGTACGAGATAGACTCTTTGGGTAGACCTTCGTAGCGAGCATTGAATCTTGTAATCCTCTCTTGAGTAATAAAGCGCAACCTTGTCTGTCATTGATGTGTGCGCTTCTAGTTGCTACTAGAAGATCCTTGGAGCTTTCCGCTGTGCATTATGGTGTATTGTGGTACCCATATTTCATGTTGAAACTTTGAGACCTCCATAAGTCCTCAGAGTGGACAGCTTCTAAGAATCCTCTAGGATAACCCTGACCCCTTTGTGTTTCAGCAAAATTAACTGCCACCCTGGCAAACAAAAACTCTGACCAACTTCTCCCTGTGAAGACAAGACTCCCCTGAGTCGATAGCAAAAAGAATCTCTAAATTTGCTCCCCTGAGCAGTAAGTTATGGAGGGTCAAAGTTGACCTTTTGCACAAAGCTCTCTGGGAGAGAGGGTCCTATCTCCTAATTTTTCTAAGTCCTATCTCTCTCACAAATTCTATCTACTGATGTACGGAGCTAATCAGAATGTAGCTCCGTACACAAAAGTACAGCTGCCGGTGTACTTTTTGTACGAACATCGTACGACATGGCCTAAATGTCGACACGTGGTATGTCCGGATTCGTTCCCGTAATCCTCGGAGATGCCGCGATCCAATGTTATTACGCCACGTGTCGTCTGATGTGGCGATGTCCATAAACTGCCGAAATCCTCTTCCGCGATCTCGGCGTTAATTCCAGCCGTCCGATTAAATTCATATTTAATCGTAGCTGTAATAAATGCATGTGCTATATTATTTTCTATAAAGAAACAAATGAGCGGTATTGGTTTCTTATCCGTACCGCTATCCGTACTTTTACAATTATGGATCTATGTCTCTAGTAATCAGTTATAGTTAAATGAATTTTCCTACTCAATAACATTTAATTAAATATCATACCCTATATTACGTAACATTCGATGAAGACTTAACGGCTAAGGCTACCGTCTACCGTCTCCTTGTCAATCGGTAGGTACAAGGATCAAATACTGTAGGCGGCACTATCTTTTTAGCAATCAAACCCCTAAGTAATATATAATCCTGTAAACTTCTAGCTAGCCTAGGTAGCCATGGCTCTAGCTCCCTCTCCAATTTCTCAGTGACTACGACAAGTTTGAGAGTTGGAGAGAGAAGTTAGAGGTAGACTGCCTCGGCTTCTTCTATATTTCTATTTAGACCTAGAAAATACTTTAAATGGATCATTAATTTCTACACTCCCCTTATTTTCTAGTCAATCTTTAATTTCAGACCACACTTATCCCTGCAGAAAATTTGCTTAGGGGAAGGCACAGGTTTGGTCATCATGTCTTCTACCATCTCACTATCTGGTCGGTACTCTAAACTGATTATTTTGTTTTCTACTTTCTCTCTAACAAAGCTGAGTCTGATGTCCATGTGTTTGGCTTTAAAATGATGTTTAAGATTTGCAAAAATTGCGATTGCTGCCTGATTATCACAAAAAAAATTATGCACACCACTCTTAAGGTGACCAAGCTCACTAAGCAAAGACTTGACCCACATCAATTCTTTTACAGCAGAGCAAGAGGCTATATACTCAGCCTCGATGGTGGACTGAGCAATAACTTTTTGTTGTTTGCTACTCCAACAGAAAGCCCTATCACCCACATATAATACATATCCAGAAGTGCATCTCCTCATCGGAGCATCACTCCAAGTAGTGATGTCAGTATTCTCCCCACCCAAATGCAACCATAGATCCCTAATTCCTATCAAATATCTAAGGACTCTCTTAGCTGCCTCCCAATCCCTCTTAGTGGGAGCATTTAGACTTCTACTCAGCACTCCTACAGCTGCAGCTAAATCCGGCCGGGTACAATTCATAAAATAGATTAGACTTCCCACTACTTGCCTGTAAGGAATAGTCTGCATGAACTTCTATTCTTCAAGAGATAATTCCTCGTCTAAGACTATGACTCCTTCTTCCTCACTCCCCTCACTTCCCTTCTTCAACTCCATTGGAGTTGAACAACTATTAGCTTTATCCATTTGAAATTTTTCAAGCATGTTCCCTATTGCTTCCTTTTGAGTCAATCTTATAATTTTTCTTTTTCGGTCTCTCTCTACTTAAATTCCCAAAATATATTTTGCTTCCCCCATATCCTTCATTTCAAATCTCCCCTTAAGATCGGTTTTCAGTTTATTAATTTTTTCCATTAATTTACTTAAGACAAGCAAATCATCAACATAAATTGCAATAAATATAAAACCTTCCTCATCTTTGAAAACATAGATTGAGTGATCTGAGCTGATCCGGATATATCCCAGACCGGTAAAAAACTCATCAAGCTTCTTATTCCACTGTCGAGGCGCCAGTTTCAAACCATAAAGAGATTTAATCAGCCGTCATACCCTACTCTCCTCTCCTTCCTCCCCAAACCCTTCGGGTTGTCGCATGAAGATCTCCTTTTCCAATTCTCCATGCAAAAAGGTTGTTTTGATGTCCATCTGGTGCACTTCCATGTCTTTCGCTGCTGCTAGGCTGAGAAGTATGCGGACGGAGGGAAATCTGACCACCGGGGCAAAGGTTTCCTCGTAGTCAATTCCCTATTTTTGTGTAAATCCCTTTGCCACTAATCGGGCCTTGTAGCGCTCGGTTGGGTTATCTGGGTTCAGTTTTAATTTGAAAACCCACTTACAACCGATTCGTTTTCGGTTAGGTGGACAATCCACCAGCTCCCAAGTATCGGCTGCCATAATTGAGGACATCTCCTCATAGATGGCAGTCTTCCACCGGTTTCTTTCTCGACAAGTCATCGCCTCTCCATAAGTTTGAGGTTCATCTTGATGAGATAGTTTTGTTACCTGGTTATTAACCTGTTTTTCTTGTAGTCTTTTGCTACTTCTCCTTCCCCCCTCAAAATTTGAGGCCGGAATAGATGGTTCTCGTGGATTCTTTCGAACAAACTCGGCTTCTCCCCTATCCTTTGATTCCGAATCAATTTCCACCACGTCTTCCGCTTCGGGTAGAGTTGTCACTGTAGTTTCCACAGCCAAGTCCTTTTCGGTCTGACTTGTATCTGCAAGAATGTCATCTTCTCTAAAACCCGGATAGTTAGGGAGCTCAAAGTCATCGGAATTTTCTGACTCAAATCTGATTTTTACTGACTTTGTATATTTGAAGGGATCCACAGACTTTCCTTCATCCATAACTACTAGATGCTTTACTAAGATTATATCTTCCCTTTTTAGATCATAAACTCTATATCCTTTAACATCTTCATCATATCCTAATAAGTATCCCGGTTTTCCTTTAGGATCTAGCTTCCAATTGGACCGATCAGTATCTAGACTGAACACTTGACTGCCGAAAACCTTTAAATGAGATAAGTCTGGTTTCCGGCCTGTCCATCTCTCATAAGGTGTTTGATCTTTTATAGCTGAAGTAAGAACTCTATTTTTGAGGTAATTAGCACAGTTCATTGCTTCTGCCCAAAACCTTTTTCCTATCTTCTTATCCGACAACATACTTCTAGCACTATCACTTAGTGTTCTATTCAACCTTTCTGCTACCCCATTCTGTTCCGGGTTTACTGGGACTTTCTTTTGGTGTTGGACCCCATCTTCTCTTAGAAAATCCTGAAACTGGTTAGAAGTATACTCTCCACCATTGTCACTCCTTATTCTCTTGATTGGATTTTCATGAATGTTTTCACTCCATGCTTTATATTGTCTAAAACAATCCTGAGCTTCGGACTTGTTTTTCAAAAAATACACTCGGGAATACCGAGACCAATCATCAGTGATAGTCATCATAAATCTCTTCCCCCCCTGTGAGGGCACTTTAGCCGGTCCCCAAATATCTGTGTGTACTAGATCTAAATTTTTTTCTCCCTTATAGGTGGCTGTTTTAGGAAAGGGTAATCTGTGTGTTTTACCTTGAGCACATCCACTACAATCACTTATATTATCATTCTCACTAAACTTAATCCCTTCCACCACTCCCATCTTTTTCATCTCAGTTAACTTGTCTAGATTCACATGCCCAAGCCTCTTATGCCACATCATAATATCATAATCACCAGCATAATAAAGTTTATTCTTTTCATTACTTAAAACAAGCCTAAACATCCCATGGCTACCTTTCTCAGCAATGAAATAGACATCCTCCTCAAAACTAGCAGTAAAGACTCCTTCCCTAGTGCTAGTAAAATAACCCTTATCATCTAATACGGATGTAGAGATGAGGTTTTTGTTCAGCTCCGGAATAAACAATACATCAAAGAATGTTACTATAGATGTCTTTCCTTCTACTAAAACTTTCAAATCTACCGATCCTACAAGAGTAGTGGTGACTATCCTCCCATCCCCGTACTCTATCTCTACAGTGGGAATATTTCTTATCTTAGTGAACAGGTGCCTATCCTTACACATGTGCATGGAGGCACCAGAATCTACAATCCAGCCTGCTTCACCTTTCAATCCCCCGTAAGCACATTTTTGCCTTCGTGGTATTTCGACCTCGTTTTTCGCCTCCAACTCCTCATCCTAAAGGAGCTCATCGTCCTCGTCCTCGGATTCCGCCTCAAGTACCTGTGTCACAAGGGCCTTTTTCTTTCCTCTCCGGGTACCACTAGTCTGCCCCTCTTTTAACCGAAGCTCGCTTAGCTTAGTGCACTCTGCCATATAGTGCCCAGGTTTCTTACAAAAATGACATAAACCTTTGGGAGCCCTTGGTCCGAACTCGTCGGTCTGATTTTTCTGCTCCCTCCCCCAATAGTTTCCGACCGGTTTCAAGGAATCCTTGTTCCTCCAATCTGCCGCAGTTGCCAAGGCTTGCCCACTCTTTCCTCCTCTTCGGATCTCAATCATATTCTCGCGAACGAGAATCTCTCCACCACTGAGTTCCATATCCACCTTGAGTCCGGCAAGTCCTGCACACAGTTGACTATGTTCTCGAACTCATCGGGTAACTTCATCAATAAACAGTTTACCTTTTCATTTTCACTAAAATCGTTTCCCGCACTCTCTAGCTCCATCAAGAGTGTAGCAAGCTCATTGCAAAAATCCAACATCTTCCCCCTTTTGTATACATACTCCTTAACTTTATGATCAGCCAACTGTTGTTGCTGAATCGTACCACTTTGGTACATCTCTATGAGAGCCATCCAAAGATCGGATGCCTTTTTACTGCAAATGATGACATGCAAGTCCTTGAGTAAGATGGCGGAGGATGAAGTGCTTTGCGGCCATATTTATAAAGTCCCAGGTATCAATATCATTCTCCTCGTTCCTTGGAATAGGTGACATGAATGCCCTAACAGTTACTGTTCGTGTGGTCGTCTCCTTCTCCGTTCCTTTGTCCACCACCTCTCCTTCCTTCGTCTCCTCCATTGAAGATAGATCTGCTTTCCTTGTGAATCTGCTTCCTCCAAACCCTGGAGGGATTATAAGACTTGATGCACGCCCCACTTGTCCACTCACTATCCCCCAAATTCTTTTCTCGCATAAAGCTCCTATCATCATAGTTTTCTTGTATATGAAGCCAGTTCCATTAAATATGGGTACCCTAGAGGGTGGGCCCATAACTTGCAACTTTGACACCTCCATAGGTCCTCAGAATGCACAGCTTCAAGAAGCCTCTAGGATAACCCTGACCCCTTCGTGTTTCAGGAAGAATAATTACCACCCTGGCAAACAAAAACTCTCACCACCTACACCTATGTGAAGGTAAGACTTGCGTGAGTCAATAGCAAAAAAAATCTCTGAATTTGCTCCTCTAAGCAGTAAGTTATCGAGGGTCAAAGTTGACATTTTGTACATAAGCTCTCTCGGAGAGAGGGTCCTATCTTCCAAAGTTTTCTAAGTCCTATCTCTCTCTAAAACTCTATCTATTGACGTATGACACCAATCATTTTACTGTACCGTACAGAAAGGTACAGCTGCCGGTGTACTTTATGTACGAACATTATACGACATGACCAAAATGTCGACACGTGTTTTATCTCGATTCATTTCTATAATCCCTGGAGATGCCGAAATCCAATGTCATGGTGCCACGTGTCATCCGATGTGGTGGCGACCATAAACCGCCAAAATATTCTTTCGCGATCTCGGCATTCTTTCCGGTTGTCCGATTGAATGCTGATTTCAATCATAGTCGTCATAAATATTTGCGATGTATTTGTTTCGCTATCGAAACAAATGCGCAGTACTTATTTTTTCTTCGTACTCGTAATCCGTACTTTTTATAATTGACTCTATGTATCCCATATATAGTTGCCGTTAAATGAATTAGCCTATATGTTAACGTTTAGATATTTATTAAACCCTATATCGTGTAACACTAATCCTAGACTAAATCAATGAGGCTACCTCCTACCGGCGGCGTTACCTATCCGTAGGTACCTGTATCAAATCCCGTAACCAACAATTTTTCTTTTAGTAAATCAACTACTTTACTGCGCCGTAAATCTCTGGATAGCATAGGCAACCATGGCACTAGATTCCTCTCCAACTTCTCAGTGACTGCAACAAATGTGGGAGTTGGAGAGAGAAGTTAGAGACAGACTGCCCTGGCTTCTTTTTGTGCACTTTATTTTAGACCTAGAAAATACTAAAAGAACCATCAATTTCTACAAGTTGATTTATGTGAAATCTGGGATTCGGTATGTCCCATATTAAGGAAAAGTGGGCCGGCCAGTGCTCGAACCTGGGACGTCTAACTTGATTTGTCAGCGCACTAACCACTGTGCCACCAGCTCGATGTAGAGCTTACCGGGTCCGTACCTATTTATTTAAGGCGGCTTCGAGTGTGACGTATCACATTTTACCCCGTATTGAACCGGCATTCACGTGCCAATCCAACACCCCCCCCCCCGGGGAGGGACTACAGGAGACCGAAATTTAGAATTCCCGACGAGTTCGACCCTACAAGACACAAGAACCTGGACACGTGGCTATTCTCTATTGCGAATTATCTCGAGAATTTTCTTAGCCTATCGGACCGTGAGAAGATTCACTACGCGGGTGGTCTTCTTAAGGGGGCAGCTGGAGCATGGTGGAGGACATTGGTGGAGAATGATAAGATACCAACCGTTTGGACTCTCTTCTTTCAATTCCTCTGTGACGCCTGGCAGCCTGTCAATACAGTTAAGGCTGGAAGAGATAAAATCGCAGTGTTCAAGCAACGAACTTTTGTGTTGGAGTTTACGCAACGGTTTTTGGAGTGCAAGGTTCAAATACCTACGATGACAGAGGATGAAGCTGTGGATCGCTACGTGAAGGGGCTTTAATCATCCATTCGTAGGGATGTGGAACAATGGCTCGCTCGGGAAGCACAACTCCTAGTCTCTCGGCAATCATTTAGTTTGATGAGCGGACAGATTCAGTAGACTTCACCTTCCGTAGACCTTTTCATTATGGGTGGAGTAGCGGCGGAGGGGGTCGACGAGACGATGGTCTAACTCCCATGGAGCTCGAAGCAATTGATGAGGATAAGGTGGTGGTCAACGTGATACGGAAAAAGAAGAAAACTATCAAGACCAAGGCCAACAACTTGTCCCCCGAGGAGCTCCAACGGAGGAGGCAAAATGGCTTATGCTTTCAGTGCGGTTCTCCGGACCATATGGCCCGAGAATGTCCAAAACGGAAAAATCCAGGAAAGGGGAAACTTAACGTCGTGAGGTTAGCCGGTGAAGGAGGAGACCCTTTGATATTTCGGGGTCAAATCGGAGTGAGCGCAACTAACTTCATGGTGGAATCTGGAGCATCAGGAAATTTCATCAACGAGGCCACGGTGAAAAAGTTGAAGCTTCCTCTCGTGGTGCTTAAGGATCATCAGTCCGTACAACTGGCGGACGGGAGTTCCTTATCCATTACCCATCGTACTCCGAGGTTACGCGTCGGAATCAGAAAATTCCGATGGTACGACACTCTTCATGTATTACCTCTTGGGGACCGAAGGTAATCTTGGAGAAGCCGTGGCTGCAAAAATGGAATCCGACGATCGATTGGAGAAGTGGGGCCATGAGAGTGAAGAGGGGTGAAGAAGAGTTTGAGGTAAAAACGGGAGTGGCTGGTAAAGGAGTGGAAGAGGGACGCCTACTTTCGACCTTACAGCTTAAGAGGGCACTCAGAAGAGGGGAAACTATTGGAGTAGCGGTCGTCCAGCCGATGGAGGAGGCGAAGGAGGAGATTTCGGAGGAATGGAAGAAGAAGGACCTCGACTTCGACTCAAAAGAAAGTGACGACACCGGAAATACTTCCGAAGAGGCCCCGGAAGTCGTGACAAAAATTCTCGAGGAGTACGTAGATGTTTTTTCCCCGAAGCTCACCAAGGGCTTACCTCTGAGGCGCGAAGTAGACCACAAGATAGAGCTTTTTCCCAGAGCGGTGCCTCCAGCTAATCGGATGTACAAGATGAGATACACCGAATTGGACGAACTCAAAAAGCAACTCGCGGAGTTGGTCGAAGTCGGAGCAATAAAACCCAGCAAATCACCGTATGGAGCCCCCGTTCTCTTCGTGAATAAAAAAGATGGAGGTTTTCGTATGTGTGTGGACTACCGAGCGCTAAACAAGTTAACGGTGAAGAATGCGTACCCTTTACCGAGAATAGACGAATTGTTGGATCGACTTCGAGGTGCTAAATATTTCTCAAAAATTGATTTGCGGAGCGGGTATCACCAGATTAGAATTGCCGAGGAGGATGTGGAAAAGACGGCGTTTAGAACTCGGTATGGCCTTTTCAAGTTTCGGGTAATGTCGTTCGGGTTAACCAATGTGTCGACGACTTTTATGCATCTGATGAACTCCATCTTTCGACAATATCTAGACACGTTTGTAATCGTCTTTCTTGACGACATCTTCGTCTACAGCCGAACGCTGGAGGATCACATGAAGCACCTACGAATGGTCTTAGAAGTCCTTCGAGAAAATAAGTTGTACGCAAAGAGGAGTAAATGTGACTTCTTGAAGAAGAAAATTCATTTTCTGGGCCATGTGGTGAGCCAGGATGGAATCGCATTGATCCGAACAAAACGAGGGCAGTGAAGGATTGGCCGCAGCCGGTGAATATTACGAAATTACGGAGCTTTCTAGGATTATGCTCCTACTACCGACGTTTTGTCGAAGGTTTTGCAAAAATCGTTGAACCAATCATGGAATTGCTCAAGAACGACGTGCCCTACGAGTGGAAACCGGCGCAACGGGCAGCTTTTAACACGCTAAAGGAGCGGTTGGTTACCGCCCCTGTGTTAGCTGTTCCCGACCCGGACTTACCTTGGACGATAATTACAAACGCCAGCGATACGGCTACTGGAGCGTTCCTTATGCAGGATGAAGGAAAAGGCCTACAACCGATTGCCTACGACAGTCGGAAGCTAAAGGAAGCGAGCTTAACTAGGCCACCCATGAAAATGAGACAATTGCGATCATCAACGTGTTGGAAGTTTGGAAATGTTACGTTCAGGGGAAGCGGATCATAGTTATCACGGATCACCACGCCCTGTAGTACATGCAAACACATCCAAAGTTGTCCAAGAAACAAGTGCGATGGATGACGTTTCTGCAGACCTTCGGGCCGGGACTTGTCATTAAGTATAAGCCGGGCAAGACGAATCCAGCGGATGCGCTGTCGAGAAGACCCGGAGTCGCTGCTCTAGTGGTAGAGCAGCGATCGCAAACATCGCAGGATGTAAACGTGAGCTCTGTGAAAAAGAACACCGCAGCGTTGGACGCAGCGCAAGATCCGAAACTCAATGCAGTCACTAGTACGGTGGAAGTGGACGAGCAATGGCTAAGTAGAATCAAGGTCGCATACGACGAAGACGAGACATTAAAGGAACTGATAAAATGGAAGGTATTAGTTTGGACCGCCAATGGTATGTGGCGATACAGACTAAGTCAAACAACGAGACTTTACGTGCCGACAAACCAGGAGCTACGTCATTCGATACTTAAATTAAGTCATGATAAATCGCTCAATGGACATTTTGGCCAAGATAAAACAACCGCACGTCTCGCTGAGGGATATTATTGGCCAAACATGACTCGGGACATTGCGGAGTATGTTCGGACGTGTGACTCCTATAACAGAAACAAATCAGAATCGGGTAACAAAAGTCTGTTACAACCCCTTCCGATACCATTTGTTCCTTGGGAAGCGTTTTCGATGGACTTCATCATTGCTCTCCCGTTGATACATGGTTTAAATTAATGAAAACTATAATTGTTGAGGGGATCGTTTAATCAATTTTTATTCATTCGATGATTTATTTATTAACCTACAAATTGATAACACTTATGATGTAAGCATGGGTGTGAGACAAAACCTCTTCCAAACAAAATATATGTGTTGCGCGCTTATTCGATTTCCCGAATTGTGAACAACTTGAGTCGTTTATGTTTGGTTCATGTGGTCGCAACAACTTATTTGTTTGTTTTTCGGACCAAAACTTGGTTTGAACCGATGTACGTACCAATGGTAATGCGCTTTCAAAAATAACATCACTAAGAGGGTCAGTGTAACAGGGTTACAGAGTTGGGTACTTAGTAGCTAGCAACTAGGCTGCTATAGTTGCGGTGTCAGAGCAGCACAGCTGCGATTCCAGACCAGCGCAACATAGTAGCGTAGCAACTTGGCGGCGCAGCTACTTAGTAGCGTAGCAGCACAGCAGACCAACACAGCTTAGCAGTATAGCAACGCCGCGGAATGTAGATAGAACGGTATTTGTTCTATAAGGATATTTTGAGATTTGTCTCGGTTGACCGTGAAGGTCCACGTGTACAATTGTACAGTACTAGGTTGACTACCAGCTAGCAAGTTTAAATAGTGAAGCAGGCCTAGTCAGCAGGACACTCTTTGAATAGACCTTCGCAGCGAGCGCTGAATTTTTGTAATCCTCTCCCGAGTAATAAAGCGCAACCTAGTCTGTCATTGTTGTGTGCTCCTGTTGTTGCTACGAGAAGATCCTTGGAGCTTTCCGCTGTGTATTGTGGTGAATTCTGGTGCTTATATATATTTTTTGTCCCTTTTACACTGGCATCGGAGCTATTCCCCGTGACTCGACAGCATGGACGAACACGGCGTATCCACTATAAAAATGTTAGCGCAAGTTCTCAGGGAGTTAGAAAGAGTTAGATTACAGAACGCGCAGCTGAGCAACACCGTCGCAGCTTTGGAATCTCGTCTTGGTGAGCGACCTCATGGAGGCATGGAGAGGGACTACAGGAGACCGAAATTAAGACTTCCCGACGAGTTCGACCCTGCAAGGCACAAGAACCTGGACACGTGGCTATTCTCCGTTGCAAATTATCTCGAGAATTTTCCTAGCCTATCGGACCGTGAGAAGATTCACTACGCGGGTGGTCTTCTTAAAGGGGTAGCGGGAGCATGGTGGAGGACATTGGTGGAGAATGATGAGATACCAACCGTTTGGGCTCTCTTCATTCAATTCCTCCATGACGCTTGGCAGCCTGTCAATAAGGTTAAGGCCGCAAGAGATAAGATCGTAGTGTTGAAGCAACGAACTTCGGTGTTGGAGCTTACACAACGGTTTTTGGAGTGCAAGGTTCAAATACCTACGATGATGGAGGATGAAGCTGTGGATCGCTACGTGAACGGGCTTAAATCATCCATTCGTAGGGATGTGGAACAATGGCTTGCTCGGGAAAGCATAACTCCTAGTCTCTCGGCAATTATTCAGTTTGCTGAGCGGACCGATTCAGTCGACTTCACCTTCCGTAGACCTTATCATTATGGGTCGAGTAGCGGCGGACGGGGTCGACGAGACGCTGGTCCAACTCCCATGGAGCTCGGAGCAATTGATGAGGATAAGGAGGTGGTCAACGTGCTACGGAATAAGAAGAAAACTATCAAAATCAAGGCCAACAACTTGTCCCCCGAGGAGCTCCAACGGAGGAGGCAAAATGGCTTATGCTTTCAGTGCGGTTCTCCGGACCATATGGCCCGAGAATGTCCAAAACGGAAAAATCCAGGAAAGGGGAAACTTAACGTCGTGAGGTTAGCCGGTGAAGGAGGAGACCCTTTGATATTTCGGGGTCAAATCGGAGTGAGCGCAACTAACTTCATGGTGGAATCTGGAGCATCAGGAAATTTCATCAACGAGGCCACGGTGAAAAAGTTGAAGCTTCCTCTCGTGGTGCTTAAGGATCATCAGTCCGTACAACTGGCGGACGGGAGTTCCTTATCCATTACCCATCGTACTCCGAGGTTACGCGTCGGAATCAGAAAATTCCGATGGTACGACACTCTTCATGTATTACCTCTTGGGGACCGAAGGTAATCTTGGAGAAGCCGTGGCTGCAAAAATGGAATCCGACGATCGATTGGAGAAGTGGGGCCATGAGAGTGAAGAGGGGTGAAGAAGAGTTTGAGGTAAAAACGGGAGTGGCTGGTAAAGGAGTGGAAGAGGGACGCCTACTTTCGACCTTACAGCTTAAGAGGGCACTCAGAAGAGGGGAAACTATTGGAGTAGCGGTCGTCCAGCCGATGGAGGAGGCGAAGGAGGAGATTTCGGAGGAATGGAAGAAGAAGGACCTCGACTTCGACTCAAAAGAAAGTGACGACACCGGAAATACTTCCGAAGAGGCCCCGGAAGTCGTGACAAAAATTCTCGAGGAGTACGTAGATGTTTTTTCCCCGAAGCTCACCAAGGGCTTACCTCTGAGGCGCGAAGTAGACCACAAGATAGAGCTTTTTCCCAGAGCGGTGCCTCCAGCTAATCGGATGTACAAGATGAGATACACCGAATTGGACGAACTCAAAAAGCAACTCGCGGAGTTGGTCGAAGTCGGAGCAATAAAACCCAGCAAATCACCGTATGGAGCCCCCGTTCTCTTCGTGAATAAAAAAGATGGAGGTTTTCGTATGTGTGTGGACTACCGAGCGCTAAACAAGTTAACGGTGAAGAATGCGTACCCTTTACCGAGAATAGACGAATTGTTGGATCGACTTCGAGGTGCTAAATATTTCTCAAAAATTGATTTGCGGAGCGGGTATCACCAGATTAGAATTGCCGAGGAGGATGTGGAAAAGACGGCGTTTAGAACTCGGTATGGCCTTTTCAAGTTTCGGGTAATGTCGTTCGGGTTAACCAATGTGTCGACGACTTTTATGCATCTGATGAACTCCATCTTTCGACAATATCTAGACACGTTTGTAATCGTCTTTCTTGACGACATCTTCGTCTACAGCCGAACGCTGGAGGATCACATGAAGCACCTACGAATGGTCTTAGAAGTCCTTCGAGAAAATAAGTTGTACGCAAAGAGGAGTAAATGTGACTTCTTGAAGAAGAAAATTCATTTTCTGGGCCATGTGGTGAGCCAGGATGGAATCGCATTGATCCGAACAAAACGAGGGCAGTGAAGGATTGGCCGCAGCCGGTGAATATTACGAAATTACGGAGCTTTCTAGGATTATGCTCCTACTACCGACGTTTTGTCGAAGGTTTTGCAAAAATCGTTGAACCAATCATGGAATTGCTCAAGAACGACGTGCCCTACGAGTGGAAACCGGCGCAACGGGCAGCTTTTAACACGCTAAAGGAGCGGTTGGTTACCGCCCCTGTGTTAGCTGTTCCCGACCCGGACTTACCTTGGACGATAATTACAAACGCCAGCGATACGGCTACTGGAGCGTTCCTTATGCAGGATGAAGGAAAAGGCCTACAACCGATTGCCTACGACAGTCGGAAGCTAAAGGAAGCGAGCTTAACTAGGCCACCCATGAAAATGAGACAATTGCGATCATCAACGTGTTGGAAGTTTGGAAATGTTACGTTCAGGGGAAGCGGATCATAGTTATCACGGATCACCACGCCCTGTAGTACATGCAAACACATCCAAAGTTGTCCAAGAAACAAGTGCGATGGATGACGTTTCTGCAGACCTTCGGGCCGGGACTTGTCATTAAGTATAAGCCGGGCAAGACGAATCCAGCGGATGCGCTGTCGAGAAGACCCGGAGTCGCTGCTCTAGTGGTAGAGCAGCGATCGCAAACATCGCAGGATGTAAACGTGAGCTCTGTGAAAAAGAACACCGCAGCGTTGGACGCAGCGCAAGATCCGAAACTCAATGCAGTCACTAGTACGGTGGAAGTGGACGAGCAATGGCTAAGTAGAATCAAGGTCGCATACGACGAAGACGAGACATTAAAGGAACTGATAAAATGGAAGGTATTAGTTTGGACCGCCAATGGTATGTGGCGATACAGACTAAGTCAAACAACGAGACTTTACGTGCCGACAAACCAGGAGCTACGTCATTCGATACTTAAATTAAGTCATGATAAATCGCTCAATGGACATTTTGGCCAAGATAAAACAACCGCACGTCTCGCTGAGGGATATTATTGGCCAAACATGACTCGGGACATTGCGGAGTATGTTCGGACGTGTGACTCCTATAACAGAAACAAATCAGAATCGGGTAACAAAAGTCTGTTACAACCCCTTCCGATACCATTTGTTCCTTGGGAAGCGTTTTCGATGGACTTCATCATTGCTCTCCCGTTGACCAGGGAAGGTCATGACTCTATTTTCGTCGTCGTGGATTACTTGAAGAAAATGGCCCATTTCTTACCCACGACAACCACAGCCACAGCGCGAGATGTGGTAGACTTATTCTTTCGGGAGATATTCCGCCATCACGGAATCCCAAAAAGGATCGTCAGCGATCGGGATCGAAAATTTGTGAATCACTTTTGGAGAAGTCTGCGCGAGCTGTGTGGAACGCAGTTGGCCATTTCCACAACTTACAACCCTCAAACGGATGGTCAGACTGAAAATGTGAATCGGACGTTGGAGAAGGCGTTGCGGGCTTATGTTTCGGTGCACCAAACGGATTTGGTGAACCATCTAGCAGCGATTGAGGTGACGTAGAACAGTGCGGTGCACTCATCCACAAATGCTACGCCATTCTCCCTCAATGGACAACAGCCCACCCTTCCACACAACTTATTGGTCCCGGACAGCCCTACGTCAGCAGCTCCGGATTTTGCCAAAACGTTGCAAAGGAACCTAGCAAAGGCGGCGAAGGCACTCCAATTGGCAAAGGATCGTCAAAAGTCGCAGGCCGACTCTCACCAGAAGGGAACTGTTATCAGCGTGGATGATAAGGTTCGCCTTAATATGGCAAACCTCTCCTTACCGGGTGCCCTCTCTAAGAAATAGCACCGAAATTCACGCGCACATTCACGGTTCAGTCACGTGTGGGTGAGGTGGCTTATAAGTTGGATATTCCGAAGGAGTGGCATGTCCACAATGTCTTCCATGTTTCCTTGCTTAACTCCAGGAAGATGATCAGGAGGATGAGCAAGACCATCAGATTTCGGATGCGGAGGAGCCAGAACGGGAACCGACACCCCCGCCAATTGAGGAGCATGCCTCCGATCTGGAGGTGATGAGGGACCCTAATAAGAAAAGCACCGCAGACGAACAGTCCTCGAAAAGCTCGGAGAAGAAGGCGGAAGCACAATACCCTAGCGTAGACGAGGTATTTCTCCTCGGAAGAGAAAGAGGGGACACAGACGGGGAAAGTGAGCACGAAGAAGAAATCCCCGATTATCTCTTTCCATCTCCTATGGACACTCGGCATCCAGACCCTACCTTCAGCTTCGCCAAGCGCATGTATTGGGACCCTTCGGAGTGGCCTGCAACGTGGCGCACAGGAAAACCTAGGGATCCTATCTATATCCTCGCCGACGTGTCGTCACACCCAGCCTAGAATTTCATGAGGACGAAGGACCTGGGGAACAACCATAAGGGTTACGTACAATTAAACCCACATGCCCTACCATTTGTGGAAGTAGTTGAAGAGCACTATCGGTACAATGTGCATGTTCTCGGGTTACTCCGCTGTTACCACCCGTGGGATGTCCGTCTGCATGACATCATCTCTCGGGCGGAGGTTACACCCGAGGTACGGGCACTCAAGCTGGCCTGGAAGGACGCTCTACAGCGGGCCCGAGCCGCCAGGAAACACGTTTCCTTTAAATTAAGGAAAGTACCCCGGTGGGAACCGGCAGAGGGGGTGGCGGAAGGGGCACAGCAAGCCGAGGAACACAAAGCTGCCCAAGCTCTGGCACCAAAAGAACTTGCACCGGTAGCCATTCCGCCGCAACCCGAGACACCAGCAGAGGCACCGGAGGAAGGGGAGGACCCGGTTCGGGAGCAAATCACTCGAGGACGCTTGACAGCGGCTGACCATCATATTACGCTACTGGAGACTCGTTGTGAGCAGCTCCAAAAACAACTTGACACCCTACGACAGGAATTCGAGGAGTACCATGAAGAGAAATACTGCATGCTCCGGCAATTACAGTCTCCCTGAGTAAGCAAAGTTCAGCGAGACGCTGAATCCTTGGTGGGAGGCAGTGTAACAGGGTTACAAGGTTGAGTACTTAGTGACTAGAAACTAGGTTGTTATAGTTGCGGTTGCAGAGCAGCGCATCTGCGATTCCAGATCAGCGCAACATAGCAGTATATCAATTCAGTACAATAGCGTAGCGCAGCATAGCAACGCATCGGGGCAGTATAGCAACGCCGCAGAATGTGGATTTAACTGTATAGTTCTAGAAAGATACCTTGGGTAGATCTCGGTTGACCGCGAAGGTCCACGTGTACATTGTACAGTATTGGGTTGGTTAGCAGTTAGTAAGTTCAAATAGTGGGACAGACGTAGTACGAGACAAACTCTTAGGGTAGACCTTCGTAGCGAGCGTTGAATCTTGTAATCCCCTCTTGAGTAATAAAGCGCAACCTTGTATGTCATTGTTGTGTGCGCTTGCTGTTGCTACGGGAAGATCCTTGGAGCTTTCCGCTGTGCATTCTGGTGTATTGTGGTGCCTATATTTCCTGTCCCTTTTACAGTATATATATGTACGGTTTGACATCATCAGTACACCACACTAATTATGTAAAGCTGTACTTTCAGTCTTGACGCTATTTTGTTTGGAACCTCAATTAAAGTCAAAGAAAAAATAAAATCACGTATACTATTATTGGAAAAATATCAAGATTTTAATAACCCAAATTAAAGTTGTTGACACTAATAACGATGCGCGGTGTAGTGAGCCCATTGCTATTTTCCATTCTCCATTAAAATTTCTCGGTCTAAAAAATGACGCACATTGTTTAGCTTCTTCGATAAGTCTGCAAGTTGGTGACCAGTTTAAGTACACCGTGAATCGCTATTAACGTGTATAACGCTGATTCGGCGCCCCCAAATTTTGACCCAAATTATTAAATGCAGTTCATAATTCTATACAGTTTTTAACGTTATTGAGGTACCACAGTTATTATGGTCAATAACTGTAGAATAGTGTCGTTTTAGATAGTGCTGAGTACGGACCGCTCAGTTTCGTACTATTTTGTAATCTAAAAAGTATAAAAGTACAAAACAAAGTTTACTACAGCCGCGCGCGCATGTGAATTTGCACTCAAAAAACTTGTGACAAAAAAGTGTGACGTTACACGATTCACAATGTAACGTTAACATTTAACTGCGTGAAAATTGCCGGCACGTGTGGATGTCAGAATCACGCGACGGCGTACAAATTCGAAAGCATTTTACACGTGGAAAAATCGTAATCGCCAACAATTACTACAGGGAAAATCTCAAATTAGAGTTAATAATGCTAATTGTTTTTTAACCCTAATTATTTCATAATGCTAATAGCGATTCACGGTGTATCTTCTGGGGTCAAAACTGCACGCCCAATTGGAACAAGCAAACTAATAAAGTAGAATATTGTAGTAGAGCAAAAGTCCATGGAAATATAATTTGACCAACGACACAGTTTCATCCACTCGCCTACAGCAAACATGTCCTCGATCGCTTAAAAATTCAAAACTGCCCGTCCAAAAAGAGGGTGCAACTACAAACACACTACTCTAGTTTTGTGTATCGATAGCCATTTTTTGAAAAGCGATATGTACCTTTTTTTTACCTACCGATAATCTATATATTCGTTTGATATATCGGTAGCGGATTCATAACGATACATTCTCAATATATCGCGCTACATCACCAATAATTATGGGGCTGATAAAGTTGACGATATCCCCCCCATCGCGATATCTCATTGCTCATTTTTTACTTAGGGTACTTTTGCATGTGTTAAAGTACATTTATTTTCTGTCGTTTTCCTCCATAACTTAGAAAAAACAAGAAAATCCGCAACCGTACCAAAAAATAGAAATTACCACCTTACAAGTTGGGTTACCTTGAAACTATATATGTACTGCATTTTGTCGTCAAGCGCAATGCAATTTTTAGTCAGCGCATTTAAATCCACTTTCGCGTCCTTCCAACTCATTTTCAAAATTTACATAAAATCACCTCGTGAGGTGAATTTAAAAAGAGTGTCATGAGGTGAGCGAATAGGCAGACGATGTCGCACGTGTCGCAAGTTTTTACAATTTTTGTGCGCGGAGTACCAAAAAAATAAACCCACTGCACGTTTCCAGCCTGTGCGTACTGTTTTCCGTGAGCTATTTTCCGTACTGTAGAAACTAATGGTTTTATTAGTATTTTCTAGGTCTGAAAAGAAATATAGAAGTCGAGGCAGTCTATCTCTAACTTCTCTCTCCAACTCTCAAACTTGTCGCAGTCACTGAGAAATTGGAGAGGAAGCTAGAGCCATGGCTACCTTGGCTATCCTGAGGTTTACGGGAATTTTATATTAGGGTTTATATATTTAATTAAAAGGTGTGTGCCGGCGGCAGGATTTGATCCTTGTACCTGCCGGCCGGCAGTCACGAGTAGCCGGTAGCCTTAGCCGTCTAATCTAGCGGTAGTGTTACCTAGCATATAGTTTGATAATTATTTACATATGTATACAAGCGATAAATCATTTAACTGAAATTGATTACGGGATACATAGATCCAGTAATATATAATGTACGACTTACGGTACGGACCAAAATCAGTACCGCGCATTTGTTTCGTAAATGAAACAAATACCGCGCATGTATTTATTACGGCTACGATTAAAGCCGAATTTAATCGGACGGCCGGGATTAGCGCCGAGATCGCGGAGGAAGATTTCGGCGGTTTGTGGCCATCGCCACATCGTAAAAGATCAAACACCTTATGAGAGATGGACAGGCTGGAAACCAGACTTATCTCATTTAAAGGTTTTCGGCAGTCAAGTATTCAGTCTAGATACTGATCGGTCCAATTGGAAGCTAGATCCTAAAGGAAAACCGGGATACTTATTAGGATATGATGAGGATGTTAAAGGATATAGAGTTTATGATCTAAAAAGAGAAGATATAATCTTAGTAAAGCATCTAGTAGTTATGGATGAAGGAAAGTCTGTGGATCCCTTCAAATATACAAAGTCAGTAAAAATCAGATTTGAGTCAGAAAATTCTGATGACTTTGAGCTTCCTAACTATCCAGGTTTTAGAGACGATGACATTCTTGCAAGAACAAATCAGACCGAAAAGGACTCGGCTGTGGAAACTCCAGTGACAACTCTACTCGAAGCGGAAGACATGGTGGAAATTGATTCGGAATCAAGGGATAGGGGAGAGGCCGAGTTTGTTCGAAAGAATCCACGAGAACCATCTATTCCGGCCTCAGATTTTGAGGGAGGGAGGAGAAGTAGCAAAAGACTGCAAGAAAAACAGGTTAATAACAAGGTAACTAAACTATCTCATCAAGATGAACCTCAAACTTATCGAGAGGCGATGACTTGTCCAAAAAGAAACCGGTGGAAGACAGCCATCAATGAGGAGATGACTTCAATCATGGCAGCCGATACTTGGGAGCTGGTGGACTGTCCACCTAACCGAAAACCAATCGGTTGTTAGTGGGTTTTCAAACTGAAACTGAACCCAGATAACACAATCGAGCGCTACAAGGCCAGATTAGTGGCAAAGGGATTTACACAAAAGGAAGGAATTGACTACGAGGAAACCTTTGCCCCGGTGGTGAGATTTCCCTCCGTCCGCATACTTCTCAGTTTAGCAGCGGCGGAAGACATGGAAGTGCACCAGATGGACATCAAAACAGCCTTTTTGCATAGAGAATTAGAAGAGGAGATCTTCATGCGACAACCCGAAGGGTTTGTGGAAGAAGGAGAGGAGAGTAAGGTATGCCGGCTGATTAAATCTCTTTATGGTTTGAAACAGGCGCCCCGACAGTGGAATAAGAAGCTTGATGAGTTTCTTACCGGTCTAGGATATATTCGGATCAGCTCAGATCACTCAATCTATGTTTTCGAAGATGAGGAAGGTTTTATATTTATTGCAATTTATGTTGATGATTTGCTTGTTTTAAGTAAATCAATGGAAAAAATTAATAAACTGAAAACCGATCTTAAGGGGAGATTTGAAATGAAGGATATGGGGGAAGCAAAATATATTTTGGGAATTCAAGTAGAGAGAGACCGAAAAAGAAAAATTATAAGATTGACTCAAAAGGAAGCAATAGGAAACATGCTTGAAAAATTTCAAATGGATAAAGCTAATAGTTGCACAACTCCAATGGAATTGAAGAAGGGAAGTGAGGGGAGTGAGGAAGAAGGAGTCATAGTCTTAGACGAGGAATTATCTCCTGAAGAACAGAAGTTCATGCAGACTATTCCTTACAGGCAAGTAGTGGGAAGTCTAATCTATTTTATGAATTGTACCCGGCCGGATTTAGCTGCAGCTGTAGGAGTGCTGAGTAGAAGTCTAAATGCTCCCACTAAGAAGGATTGGGAGGCAGCTAAGAGAGTCCTTAGATACTTGGTAGGAACTAGAGATCTATGGTTGCATTTGGGTGGGGAGAATACTGACATCACTACTTGGAGTGATGCCAGTTATGGTGATGCTTCGATGAGGAGATGTACTTCTGGATATGTATTATGTGGGTGATGGGGCTTGCTGTTGGAGTAGCAAACAGCAAAAGGTTATTGCTCAGTCCACCATGGAGGCTGAGAATATGGCCTCTTGCTCTGCTGTAAAAGAATTGATGTGGGTCAAGTCTTTGCTTGGTGAGCTTGGTCACCTTAAGAGTGGTGTGCAGAAAATATTTTGTGATAATCAGGCAGCAATCGCTATTTCTGCCAATCCTAAAAACCATTTTAAAGCCAAACACATGGACATCAGACTCAGCTTTGTTAGAGAGAAAGTAGAAAACAAAATAATCAGTTTAGAGTACAGACCAGATAGTGAGATGGTAGCAGATATGATGACCAAACCTGTGCCTTCCCCTAAGCTAATTTTTTGCAGGGAGAAGTGTGGTCTGAAATTAAAGATTGACTAGAAAATAAGGGGAGTGTAGAAACTAATGGTTTTATTAGTATTTTCTAGGTCTGAAAAGAAATATAGAAGTCGAGGCAGTCTATCTCTAACTTCTCTCTCCAACTCTCAAACTTGTCGCAGTCACTGAGAAATTGGAGAGGAAGCTAGAGCCATGGCTACCTTGGCTATCCTGAGGTTTACGGGAATTTTATATTAGGGTTTATATATTTAATTAAAAGGTGTGTGCCGGCGGCAGGATTTGATCCATGTACCTGCCGGGCGGCAGTCACGAGTAGCCGGTAGCCTTAGCCGTCTAATCTAGCGGTAGTGTTACCTAACATATAGTTTGATAATTATTTACATATGTATACAAGCGATAAATCATTTGACTGAAATTGATTACGGGATACATAGATCCAGTAATATATAATGTACGACTTACGGTACGGACCAAAATCAGTACCGCGCATTTGTTTCTTAAATGAAACAAATACCGCGCATGTATTTATTACGGCTACGATTAAAGCCGAATTTAATCGGACGGCCGGGATTAGCGCCGAGATCGCGGAGGAAGATTTCGGCGGTTTGTGGCCATCGCCACATCGGATGACGCGTGGCAAAATTCCGTTGGATTGTGGAAACTCCGGAGATTATGGCACCGAATCCGGATTTGACATGTGTCGACATTTTGGCCATGTCGTACAATGTCCGTACATAAAGTACACCGGCAGCTGTACTTTTGCGTACGGAACTCAATTCTGATTGGTTCCGTACATCAGTAGATAGAGTCTGTGAGAGAGATAGGACTTAGAAAAATTAGAAGATAGGACCCTCTCTCCCAGAGAGCTTCTGTACAAAAGGTCAACTTTGACCCTCCATAACTTACTGCTCAGGGGAGCAAATTCAGAGATTCTTTTTGCTATCGACTCAGGGGAGTCTTTTCTTGACAGGGGTGAAGTTGGTCAGAGTTTTTGTCTGCCAGGGTGGCAGTTATTTTTGCTTAAACACAAAGGGGTCAGGATTATCCTAGAGGCTTCTTGGAAGCTGTCCACTCTGAGGACTTATGGAGGTCTCAGAGTTTCACGTACAAGGGTCGTGGAGTGGGTCTTTGCCAACGGACGCCATTTCGCAAAAGTGAAGTTCGTGAAAGAGCCTCTCTCTCTCTCCCTCTCTCACTACTGCGTCTATCTCACAATTCTTGCAATAAAAAACGTCAATAACGGTATAAAATGAAAGATCTCTAAAAACGATTTATTTTGAATATCTTTGGGCGTAGTTTGATGGCAAGTAGAGTGAGGAAAGACTTAAAAACAAAATGAGGAACCATGGCGGAATTTTTTAGAATTTGTGATGTCGACCCTATCATAATTTGAGGGTGACGTGAAAATGTCACAAACCCTAAACATCTACAATGTCACAAGTAGCTAGACGTCTACAACCGTCGCTATTTTGTAAACGTCATTAATTGTCGCAAGTTTTATAGTTGTATACAACCGTCACAAATTACACCTACGTCTACATCCGTCACAATCTAAAGTAAAGATTTCATTTCTTCACATTCGAATGTTCTGAAAGTAGGACGGATAATCTTCGCTAAAAACAAAGTTACAAAACTAAAGTTTTGTTTACATGCGAAAGTACCCTTAATTTCTATGATGTAATTGCGTACCTTTAGTACGGAACACCCCTCCCAATCAAGAATTATCAGCGATAACTATGCTGATTCTTGAGCGGAACCCGATAACTGGTAATTATTGTTATTAGTTTCAGCACAACGATTTTTCTCGATACATAACACCACATTACAGTTAATATTTTTTTCTGCCCCTTAAAACATCATTCTCCTTAAGAGCTTGTCCGATTTTCAATATCAGATCGCCAATCGGAAGTTGAGAATATTACCTTTCAATCGCCACCGTCTGGTCCACAATCCGGTATATGCATAAGGAGAAAAGTTGTATTAAGGTTATGTCCCCATGTGCCAAATTAAGGGTTTTTTTTGTTGTTTTATTGTAAAACTTAGCGTCGTACCGCATAAGTAGCAGTCGTACAAAGAAATCAAAAAAAAATAGAAGTACATTTTGCGTCATCGCTGAACTTAAAATGTACTACATGTTGTCGTCTTGTATTTTTGACCCACGGCCACGTCAAGAAACGTCATATTCAAACTTTTATTTAAAACACACCGGCGATGTGTTTTAAAACAAAGTAAATTATATCAACAAATAGGAACACATATTCGTACATGTTGAAAATTTTCAAAATTTTCAAACAATTACAGTCCTCGAGGAAATATACATGATTCGATATATTTTGTCCGTTTGCGTTTAACGGGATGAGTATAAGTTATGTTTTGTCCGTTTTTGTTCGTTTCGGATTTTATTTTGCAAGGGTCTTAAAATTCCAATGCCATTTCACGTCGACCGGGTGAAAGGCAACAAGCATCTCCTTCAACCATGAAACGGCACAGGCTAGAAGGTGGTAGGTCTACACTGTCATGGTAAGACATGCGACGTCACAAGCAGTTACAAAAAATAGCGTGCGTCATCATGGCCGTCATCATGGCGTATACAATCGTCAAACTTTTAAGTAACAATTTCGGTTTTACACGTAGGGACACCTGAAATCCGGGTTCGCCGGATCTACGCTAAGATACAAAGTAAGTTCGCTAAGTTTCAAGTACATGGGGACATACCCTATGTAACAGTAATAGCGAATCGAACTTGTTAATAAAGGAGTATTTATGTGTTATGATTATAGAGTACTAAATTTGGTAGACGTCCGCGAAAGAATCACGCTATTTGGAGTTATCTTTTAATAGTTATAGCTATGGGTGTATTTAGTTGACAGCGTGGAGTCTAAATAACAAGTGGGTATTATTGAAACGGGTTAAGGGTCAAATTAGTACCGAAATTACGCGTGTACGTTTCATAAAGTTCTAATGAAACGTTTAGTATGCACGGTGTTTCGTTTCAGACAAATTTTAGTACGAAACGTCACTTTCACTTAAGGGAATTTCGTAGTACGTTTCGCGTGCGAAATTTGTTACGCTCGATCGTGCGAAGTCGCGTTTCGTTTGGTGCGCACTTTTCCACGTAAATGTTACGTAGTGAAACGTAACGTTTGATTGGTTAGTAAAGTGCTAATTAGTTAGTAAGAGATTTCGCACGTTTTTGCATTGGTTAGTCTGAGTCTTTGCTGATCAATGATTGGCCTAGGTAAAAGCCTGTTAAAACGGAGCGTTGACTCTGGCCTGGCTAGTCCAGGGCGATGATGAATAAACAGTGAAGTGTAAGAGGAGAGTAGACATCTTTTCCTTTGGAAAAGTTTGTGGAAATTCCGGTTGATCTTGGTCCTGAGCGATTAATACCAAATTGGAGAAAAGGCATTTTGCATTGAAATCTCTTACTAACTAAATAGTGATTTAGTAGTTAAGAGATAAAATTATTAAGAGTGGAGAGTAGTGGAAAACACTTTAATAAGAAGGGTTGAGCCACGAGGGCAAGAGACCAAGTTAATGTTATGTGGACAGAAGCTTCTTCTAATTTAAAGTTTATCCTTATGTGAGTGTGGTCCAATGTGGATGTGTATTTTCCAATGTGTAGAATGTGTGGTTGGGATTGTTTGTAGTAATGGGATTTTCTGAGAGGTAGGAGATCCTGTTACATCGGTAATTACTCCGTTGAATGTCGATGTATTGACCTGATCAACAGGAAACACCGAAAACCGATATACCCCCCGGCGAGGGGGGGAGGGGGGGGTGTGAAGGGGTTGAAAAAAAAATTGTAGGTCGGGGTTCGAAACTTTTAGTATGGAATAAAGAACCATAGGTATGAAGTATGGACCGTTAAAAACCAATCATCCGTAGGTCAAACAACGGTACATATAGGTTATCGCTAAAAATCTACATATAAACAACATTAATATTCATAAAAACTTGAATGCAAAACTTGAGGTATAACAACCAAATAGGTACAAAAGGGTAAAAAACGAAAAACACTTGATAACTACAAGATGGGGTAAGTATAAAAGATTAAAAAAACAAGAAAAAGCTAACCATTTATCTACCAATGCAACAAAAACAAGTATCTACGTGATTAACTATTGAATATGAAAACCCACAAAGAGAAGAAACTTACAATAGATGACAACCAGCAAACCTTCAAAAGCTAAGGTCCACAACTGCGAAGGTGGTGGATGTGGACCAAACCCCTTTGTGGAAGATCGAGAAGGCCCAATCCATCATCTCCCACCGTGCTTTGTTGAAGAAGGGTCACAAATATTACACACGAGACGAGAGAAAAGATGCACGGGAAACTTTCATATGAGTCAAAAGGTGGAGAAATCACCAAGTCTTGTTGCTTTGTTTCAATTGCAAGAGAAAATGATTACCTCTAACAACAATCAATTTGCGATAATATGACCCCCGACCCTCATTCCCACAGTGAGGTGAGACGTGTTGTCTTTTTGGAAAGCTTTCAGTCTCAGAGCAGCGTAGTTGCTATACAACAGAGCAGCGCAGCTGCTATACTGCAACAGACAGAGCAACGCAGCTACTATACAACAGAGCAGCGCAGCTGCTATACAGCAGAGCAGCTGCTATACAGTAGAGCAGCGCAGCAGCGAAGCTGCAACACAAACAGGACAAGGCAACCACGATTATATTTGATTTGGTCTGTACGGACAACGCAACGTCTGATATTCTTAATGTGATTCTGTACAGGATAGAGCAAATGCGATAGATACGATTCTAGTCAACTTAGTGGGAACTCAGTGGTAACTTAGTGGGTAGCTCAGTGGCAGCTCAATGGTAGCTTAGTGGTAGCTCAGTGGTAGCTTAGTATTAGCTTGGCAGCTTGACGTACCTCTCGGTACACTGGTATTGCCGGTACAACACTAGTATAAGACTTAGGACTCAGAACACATGATGTATCCAGACTTCCAAGTAGTAAAACTGCAGACAGTTTTTGGGAAACTTTTGAGTATTATATCTTGAGTGTTGTTGAGTCAATTGTGCTATAACTTTGGGATTTATAAGTGTTTATTCTACTCTATATTCTGATAGAGTGTTGTGAGGTTTGGATGCTTGTATAAGAAGTGGTGAGCACTTAAGAACAACTGTTTGGTAGGATTCTTGATAGCTTCTGAGAGTGTATCATGTCTACTTCTACTACTACTGCTGCTCCTCCACCTACACCGGTGGTTGTAGAACAACAGGTTATGGGCCTGTCATCAAGAATTCCTATCTTTTCCGGGGATAAGTATGTCTACTGGGCGGATATGGTGGAAACACATTTTGAAAATGTCAATCTTTTGGATATATTGGATGGTTCGCTGGATGAATCTGATCCGTCATGGTCTAAGAAAAATACGCAAGCTCGATCTATTTTGAAATTTTGTATATCTGAGGACTTAGCTATGTCTCGGATAAAGATGAAAAAATCAATTGATATCTGGAAATCTCTTAAAATTGATTATGAAAAGGCCAATGTCCAGGAAGAGCTTCTATTGGCTGGAAAAATTTGGGACTATAAGTACACAGGCGCTACAATGGCTGAATATTCTAACAAATTTCGTATCCTTCTATATGCACATGCTTATGCAGGTGGGGTGTTTCCTCTTTTTCAACAGGCTGCATTGCTCATGAGGGGTCTCCCTCTTAGTATGAAAGGAGCATCTGACATGCTCAAACAAAAAGATAAAGCTAGCTGGACTTTACAGTTAGCCATCAATATTTTACTAGAGGAGGAAGCTACATCTAATATTCTCAATGTTGAGCAAGTAGAAGCTTTTAATTCACACTTTGAGAGAAAAGGACAGTTTAATCAGCAAAGAAATCAGTATAATCAGTTCAGACATTTTAATCAAGGTGGAAATAGACAATCCAACAATGCATGTTTTTATTGTAGTGAGCGAGGTCATGGATACAAATTTTGTCCTAAGCTTAAAAAAGCTAACGATACAGGTTTATACCGGCCGGGATGGCAACAAAGCCAGTTTTACAAAGACTTCACGGGGACTACACCTCGTGGAAATGCATTATTTTCGGCTTATTCGTCTCTCCAAGACGAGACTTTGACAGTTTCTACGAAGGATGATACGGATCTATTCGCTATGGCGGCTGCAATGGAGGGCGCGAAGGACCCCGGATGGATAATGGATACACGAGCGTCAGCCCACATGTGTTGAACAAGGCCATCTTCAAAAATCTGAAAGCAACGCCGGAGAAAAATATTTACTATGCTTGTGGAATGAGTGTCCAAACTCGTGCTGTGGGTGATGTGTCCTTACTAGTTGATGTAGAAGGAAAAGCAATTGAAAGGACTCTTCAAAATGTCTTATTTGTGCCTGACTTTAAAAAAAATCTGTTTTCTACGTCGTTGGTAGAGAGCAAAGGCTTTGAGGTTAATTTGAAAAATGGTCGGCAAGTTGTTAGCAAAAATGGCAAGGTTGCCGTTACAAGTACTAGAGATAGTAGCAAGATGTATCGCATGGATATGGCTAATACCAAAGAGAATGATGTTTTGTACTCTGGTGTTTTGCACTCAGATGAATTGTGGCATAAAAGATTAGGCCATGTAAATTATGATAGTTTGAGGAAAATGGTCATTGCTGGAAAAATAGAGGATGTATCAATCACAGATGGGCCGGTCAAAACCTGTGATGGTTGCGCTTTAGGCAAAATCCACAGATTGCCATTTCCTAAGGAGTCTGAGCATCGGTCAACGAATCTTTTACAACAAATTCATTTGGATGTCTTTGGTCCGGCGAAGGTTCCATCTGCCGGAGGGATGAAATATATGGTCACCTTCACAGATGATTTCTCCAGATTTACAAAAGTTTACTTCATGAAGGAGAAGAGTGAAGTGTTTGGTCACTTCAAACACTATAAAGCATGGGCTGAAAAACTTCATAATTCCTCTATTTTGCAGCTCAGATCAGACAATGGTGGTGAATATACATCGAAATAATTTGAAACTTTTTTACTCGAGGAAGGCATTAGTCATCTATTAACTGTTCCATATTCAGCAAAACAAAATGGGGTATCGGAAAGACTGAATAGAACTCTCACGGAAAGCTCTAGATCTATGCTCGCAGATAAAAATGTGGATCCAAAATTCTGGGCTGAGGCTCTAAATTGTGCAGTTTATATTAAAAATAGGATAGGATCCAGATCGGTAGAAACAACTCCATACGAAATCTGGACAGGTAGCAAACAAGATGTTAGCCATTTCAAGGTCTTTGGTAGTCAATGCTTTATATTGGATACGTCTACAAATAGACGGAAAATGGAACCGAAGGGTTTACCGGGTATTCTGTTAGGATATGATGATCACTCAAAAGGTTATAGAGTCTTTGTGTTTGAAAGGCAAAAAATAGTTGTAGCTAGAAACATCATTGTTCAGGATGAACTAGACTCGATAGATTTATTTCAAATGACAAAGCAGCAAAAGCAAACAAAAGTACAGGAGTATGTTATCTTAGATTGCATGCAGAAAATTGTCCCGTAGATTCCACAACATCCGGTAATGACTCCGGCGTCAGACTCTCTCCAACTTCCTCACCAACTTCCGGTCCAGACGGACCAAGAGCAGTCAATACACACGGATCGCAACCAGCGCCATCACGAAACACCCGGATCGCAACCAGCGCAATCAGCGCAACAGCGCAATGCGCGGCATCCGATGATCTCAGCCTCAGAATTTCCGGGGGGGAGAAGATCAAGCAGCCGCCTGCAAGCAAGCTCTCACTTTGCCTACTCGACAGTCTCAGGGGAGCCCTTGACCATCCAAGAGGCCTTCTCATCACCAGAGCGGAATCACTGGATTGAGGCGGCAAACGACGAAATGAAGTCGATCATGGAGGCTCAAACATAGGAGCTCGTGGACCTTCCTCCAGACCGAAAAGCGATCGGCAGCAAATGGGTATTCAAGGTGAAGTTAAATCCCGATAACACCATTGAACGCTATAAGGCCAGACTTGTGGCGAAGGGGTACAATCAAAAGGAAGAAATTGATTTTGAAGAAACATTTTCTTCGGTTGTAAGATTTCCAACAGTTAGGATTTTGCTGTCCCTAGCTGCTATAGAAGATATGGAAATTCATCAGATGGATGTAAAAACGGCCTTTTTGCATGGAGAACTAGAAGAGACCATTTACATGCAACAACCTGAAAAGTATGTGGAACCAGGAAAAGAGCACTTAGTATGCAAGTTGCTAAAATCTTTGTACGGCCTAAAACAGGCCCCTAGACAGTGGAATATAAAGCTTGATGAATTCTTGACTAGTCTAGGATTTCAAAGGATAAGTTCTGATCACTCTGTCTACGTTCTAAAGGGTGAAAATGGGATAGTGTATATAGCAGTATATGTAGATGATTTGCTATTAATTAGCAAATCAATGGCTGAAATTAACAAAATCAAAACTGCTCTAAACTCACGGCTCGAGATGAAAGACCTCTGTGAGGCAAAATATATTTTGGGTATCCAGGTAGAGAGGGACAGAAATAAGAAAATAATAAAATTGACTCAAAAAAAGGCTATTGGAAACATGTTAGATGAGTACGGAATGCGGGGGGCAAAAGGATGTTTGACTCCAATCGAGTTTCGGCAGAAGTTAGAGGGAGAAGAGACAGAACCAGGTGTCATTGTTAGCGAGTATTTAGAATCAGGGGAGAATGATCCTATGACAATAATACCTTGTAGACAGATAGTGGGAAGCTTAATATATTTCATGAACTGTACCCGTCCTGACATTGCTGCAACAGTCGGGGTACTGAGTAGGAGTCTAGAAAATCCGAGAAAATCTGATCTTGATGCAACCAAGAGAGTCTTAAGATATTTGGCCGGAACTAAAGATCTCAAACTCACTCTAGGCGGAGGAGAAGTCAAACTGCAAACATGGAGTGATGCAAGCTATGGCGACATGCCAAGCCGGAAATCCACCACGGGATTCGTTCTACAAATTGGGAACGGTACTTGCTGTTGTAGCCGCAAACTTCAAAAGGTTACAGCACAGTCAACAATGGAGTCAGAATATATGGCAGCAAGCTCGGCCCTCAAAGAACTCTTATGGGTAAAATCCATGTTACAAGAACTAGGATACATGCAAGCTGGTCCACAGGTGATCTGGTGTGATAACCATGCTGCCATTGCCATTGCTTCTAACCCGAGTCATCACTTCAAAAGCAAGCACATGGATGTACGATTACACTTTGTAAGAGAAAAAGTGTTCTCTAGAGTGATTAAATTATGTTATTTACCAGATGCAAAAATGATTGCTAATATGCTCACTAAAGCTTTCCCTGCTCCTAAGCTGAAGTATTGTAGGGACGCAGTGGGATTAAGTGAATAGTTGAATTGGTGCACTGCTATACTGCCACTCTGCGATAAATCCACCATTGAGATATAGTGGGACTGGGTGATTTGCTAATTGCTATACTGCTATGCTGCGGTGCTGCGCTAGTTTATCACCGCAGCTCCGCTGGGATACTGAGTCTAAAGCTTTAGGGGAGTGTTGTCTTTTTGGAAAGCTTTCAGTCTCACAGCAGCGCAGCTGCTATACAACAGAGCAGCGCTGCTGCTATACAGCAACAGACAGAGCAGCGCAGCTGGTATACAACAGAGCAGCGCAGCTGCTATACAGCCGAGCAGTTGCTATACAGTAGAGCAGCGCAGCAGCGAAGCTGCAACACAGACAGGACAAGGCAACCACGATTATATTTGATATGGTCCGTACGAACAACGCAACGTCTGATATTCTTAATGTGATTCTGTACAGGATAGAGCAACTGCGATAGATACGATTCTAGTCAACTTAGTGGGAACTCAGTGGTAACTTAGTGGGTAGCTTAGTGGTAGCTCAATGGTAGCTTAGTGGTAGCTCAGTGGTAGCTTAGTATTAGCTTGGCAGCTTGACGTACCTCTTGGTACAGTGGTATTGCCGGTACAACACTAGTATAAGACTTAGGACTCAGAACACATGATGTATCCAAACTTCCAAGTAGTAAAAATGCAGACAGTTTTTGGGAAACTTTTGAGTATTATATCTTGAGTGTTGTTGAGTCAATTGTGCTATAACTTTGGGAGTTATAAGTGTTTATTCTACTCTATATTCTGATAGAGTGTTGTGAGGTTTGGATGCTTGTATAAGAGTGGTGAGCACTTAAGAACAGCTGTTTGGTAGGATTCTTGATAGCTTCTGAGAGTGTATCATGTCTACTTCTACTACTACTGCTGCTCCTCCACCTGCACCGGTGGTTGTAGAACAACAAGATGGTTAGTGTTAAAATGTGTGTATTTTCTAGGTATGTATTTGTCTACTGTATGTCACATGGTCCATCTAGGTTCCTCTATACTTGTCGCAATCAATGAGGAATCAAAGATAGCCATGTCGAAGTCACCAAGGAATCAAAGATAGCCATGGCTACCTTAGGCAGTGAGGAAGACACCCTAAAGGAACAAGAGGCATACCTCATTGCAAAAGGTAAACGCTGAGACTAGGATTTGATCTTAGAACCTACGGGTTGAGAAACATCGTAGTTGTCGACCTTATTCATTAGGTTTTAATGAAATTTTATGCATAATGTGTGTGTTTTGTTTAAAAAAAAAATGTCGATCTACATACTCCATTTCGCAGATTACGAAACGAAATGACATTCAAATTGAACGGACGAGATTTGAAACTCCGCGTGCTCCATTGCCCACAGAAATCGTAGATCCAAAAGAAGCTTATCTAGATAGTGCCGACTCCAAGTTGATATAAATCCAAATGACTGACCCCTTGACAATCAAAGACCCATTAATGTTTCACCCCTGTGAAATAAGACTTTCTGTGTGTTCAGTTCCACCACAGAATGCAAAGTTAAATTATGAGTTTTGGACACATTCACCCACTTTGACTTTCCCTTATAAATGCATCCACCCTAGAAGGCAAAAACTTTGACCAACTACACCTTTGTGTAGCCTGGACTCCTTTGAGTCTGCAGCAAAAAGAATCACTGAAAATGGTTAAGTAAATTGATTGTTATGGCTGGCCAAAGTTTGCCATTTATACAAGGTGCTCTCTGGGAGAGGCAGCTACCTACCCAAAATTTTCTAAGTCCTATTCCCCCTCTAAAACTCAAACTTCTAAAGTAAGGCACCAATCAAATTACTGTGTCGTAGAGAAAAATACACGTGCCGGTGTATTTTTTGTACGGCCATTGTAGAACATGGCCAAAATGTCAAACGTGTCAAATCAGGATTTGTTTCTGTAAACTTCGGAATTCCCATAATCCAATGTTATCACGCCACGTGTCATTTGACGTGGCAAAGACCGTAAAACGCCAAAAGTACCTTTTCCGTGATCACGGCGCCTATCGCGGCCGTCCGATCAAAACTGGCTATAATCCTAGCCGCTGAAATTAGAAGCGCAGTATTTGTTTCGCTATCGAAACAAATGCGCGGTATCCGTTCCGTCCCCATCCGTACTCCGTACTAAATCAAACTGTATCCATGCACTAAGTATCAATTCGTCGTTAAACGAATTAATCTACATGTAACGATTTATATATTTATCGAACCCTATATTTTGTAATATGTGTCCTAGACTTAACGGTTAGAGCTAACGGCTATGGCAACTTGACGGACTGCAGGTACCAAGATCAATTCCTGGGTCCGTTAAGTAAATTTTGCTAAATCTACCTAAACCACCCCTTGTCTTCTCTAGTGAGCTTAGGCAGCCATGGCTGTAGCTCCCTATCAAGCCTTTAGTGACTACAACAAGTGTGGGGGCTTGGAGAAGGGAGTAAAGGACACACTGCCTTTGCTCTTTTTCTATAAAGACCTAGAAAATACTCTCCTTTTTCTTTTTTCTTTTCCATTTATAAAACTTAACAAAAATACTCTCATATTTAAAACAATGCATTAGATAAACTAAAAAAATAATTGCATCACACATTTCATTTAGCACCCCACTTATCATAAATCGGATAGAAGATTTTATCCACCTCCTCCCTTTTTCATCCAACCAGAATCTACTTTCCCTTTTACATTTCCAACAGTCAACCCCATCCCCAACCTGCAACACCTACCCGGATGATAACCCTTTTACAGGCACATCTTCACAAGCGACATCACACCAAGTAGTGATGTCAAATCCATCCACCCCCAAATTTTCCCAAAAAACACTAGTCCCCACTATGTTCCTCGAAAGATCTACATCTTCCGTACTCATATTTTTATCTATGATAATTACCCCATTTTCTGAACTTCCCTCACTCTCTCCCATGGAATTCTTTCCACCATCACTTTCTAATTTAATTCCCAATAAATATTTCTTCTCCCCTAAACGTTTAATCAAATATTTCTCTTCTCCCCTATCCTTTAAAACCTCTTCGAGTTTCACTTCTCCCCTTTCCTCGGAATCCGTTGAAGTCTCCCTTTCCGTCCAGTTTTCTGTTTCCTTATTATCTATAAAATAATTCTCATTAATTTATCTTTCCCGTTTTCACTTATAGATCCTAGATCTGACTTTCTGATTTCTAAATCATATACTCTACACTCCTCGACATCCTCAAGTACCTCCTCTCTCTTTACTTCCTTTATACCTCCAAAAGCACACTGTTGCTTTCGTAGAATTTCTGTGTGCTTTTCTCTCTTCCCCATACTACTAATCCGGAGGAGCTCTAAAAAATCTTCATCCTCTTTCTCCTCTTCCCCTTCTTCCTCCTCATCCACATTCCAACTTCTAAGTTTTTCCAAACAAGGGCATTCCTCCATATAATGACTCCGTTCCCTACAAAAGAAGCAAACCCCCTTTTTCAAAGCTCCACTTTCTTTTCCTCTCCCTCTCTTTCCACCAAAGTTCCGATAAGGTTTACCTTTGTCTTTCTTCCCCTCATCACGCTTCCGCTCGTCACCACGGTTCCTCTCATCACGCTTCAGCCAATCACCGCCGTTCCTCTCATCACGCTTCCGCCAATCACCACCAGTTGTAAATGCATTCACCCTGTCACTTCCCCTAGGAAGCTCCAAAGTGCTTTCCCTCACTACAATTATCCACATGGTAAAGCTCTAAGTCAACGAGGAGCCATCCATTGCCTGCATACGACAAATGATGTTTTCGTACTCATCTAGGAGTTTCATAAGTAGTGTATTAATCTTCCTCTCCTCAGATTCTACATATCCCGCACTAGCAAGCTCAACATATAGTGCAGCAATATCATTGCAAAATTCTATCATGCTACTGCCTTTATAAACATAGGCATCTATTTCTTGTTTTACTAATTGCTGCATCTGAATAGTCACACTCTTATAAATCTGACTTAGTGCTTCCCATATCTCTGAATACTTCGTTAGACTTAAAAGAGTGATAGCTAAGGACTTAGACACATATCTAAGTATAAGATGTTTTGCTATAATGTTTTTGTATTTCCATATTTTTTCTGTCATTTTCTTCGGTTTTAATCCCTACAAATGGTACCATAGCTGAGAGCCTAGCTCCCCTCACCATAGGTGTCCATTTTCCTTCTCCCCTATTTCCCCATCCATGGAAAGGTTTTTCCCTTCACCTTCCGTTGCATTTGAACTCCGGTTGATACTCTGGGCAGCCCTAGATGAGTCTCTATAGTATGCTCCTCCAAAGCCAAGTGGCGAACATCTCACTAGTCCCGAAACAATTCCCCATAAGTGCTTCTCGAAAAGCAATCCCTCCATTGTAAACTCCCAATAATTGAAGCCTGTTCCATCAAACATAGGCACCCTAGATGGTGGGCCCATAACCTGAAACTCTGTGTGCTCCATTGCCCACAGAAAGCGCAGATCCAAAAGAAGTTTATCTAGATAGTGCCGACTCCAAGTTGATATAAACCCAAATGACTGACCCCTTGACAATCAAAGACCCATTATAGTTTCACCCGTATGAAATAAGACTTTATGTGTGCTCAGTTCCACCACAGAATGCAAAGTTAGAATATGAGTTTTGGACACATTCACCCACTTTGACTTTCCCTTATAAATGCAACCACCCTGGAAGGCAAAAAATCTGACCGACTACACGCTTATGTAGCCTGGACTCCCTTGAGTCTGCAGCAAAAAGAATCACTGAAAATGGTCAAGTAAATTGATTGTTATGGCTGGCCAAAGTTTCCCATTTATACAAGGTGCTCTCTGGGAGAGGCAGCTACCTACCCAAAATTTTCTAAGTCCTATTCCCCCTCTAAAACTCAATCTTCTGAAGTATGGCACCAATCAAATTACTGTGTCGTAGAGAAAAGTATAGGTGTCGGTGTACTTTTAGTACGGCCATTGTACGACATGGCCAAAATGTCGACACGTGTCAAATCAGGATTTGTTCTTGTAATCTTCGGAATTCCCGTAATCCAATGTTATCACGCCACGTGTCATTTGACGTGGCAAAGACCGTAAAATGCCAAAAGTACATTTTCCGTGATCACGGCGCCTATCGCAGCCGTCCGATCAAAACTGGCTATAATCATAGCCGCTAAAATTAGAAGCGCGGTATTTGTTTCGCTATCGAAACAAATGCGCGGTATCCGTTCCGTCCCCATACCGTACTCCGTACTAAATCAAACTGTATCCATGCACTAAGTATCAATTCGTCGTTAAACGAATTAATCTACATGTAACGATTTATATATTTATCGAACCCTATATTTTGTAATATGTGTCCTAGACTTAACGGTTAGAGCTAACGGCTATGGCAACTTGACGGACTGCAGGTACCAGGATCAATTCCTGGGTCCGTTAAGTAAATTTTGGTAAATCTACCTAATTCACCCCTTGTCTTTTCTAGTGAGCTTAGGCAGCCATGGCTGTAGCTCCCTTTCAAGCCTTTAATGTCTTCAACAAGTGTGGGGGCTTGGAGAAGGGAGTCAGGGACAGACTACCTTTGCTCTTTTTCTATAAAGACCTAGAAAATACTCAAATATCAACACTCCCTTATTTTCTAGTCTACTTTTTTCAACTCTTACAAACAAATAAACAAATACTCTTTCCCCTATTTCCTTTTTCTTTTTTCTTTTCCTTTTATAAAACTTAACAAAAATACTCTCGTATTTAAAACAATGTATTAGATGAATTGAAAAAATAATTGCATCACACATTTCATTTAGCACCCCACTTATCATAAATCCAATCAATGATTTTATCCACCTCCTCCCTTTTTCATCCAACCAGAATCTACTTTCCCTTTTGCATTTCCAACAGTCAGCCCCATCCCCAACCTGGAACACCTACCCGGATGATAACCCTTTTACAGGCACATCTTCACAAGCGACATCACACCAAGTAGTGATGTCAAATCCATCCACCCCCAAATTTTCCCAAAAAACACTAGTCCCCACTATGTTCCTCGAAAGATCTACATCTTCCGTACTCATATTTTTATCTATGATAATTACCCCATTTTCTGAACTTCCCTCACTCTCTCCCATGGAATTCTTTCCACCATCACTTTCTAATTTAATTCCCAATAAATATTTCTTCTCCCCTAAACGTTTAATCAAATATTTCTCTTCTCCCCTATCCTTTAAAACCTCTTCGAGTTTCACTTCTCCCCTTTCCTCGGAATCCGTTGAAGTCTCCCTTTCCGTCCAGTTTTCTGTTTCCTTATTATCTATAAAATAATTCTCATTAATTTATCTTTCCCGTTTTCACTTATAGATCCTAGATCTGACTTTCTGATTTCTAAATCATATACTCTACACTCCTCGACATCCTCAAGTACCTCCTCTCTCTTTACTTCCTTTATACCTCCAAAAGCACACTGTTGCTTTCGTAGAATTTCTGTGTGCTTTTCTCTCTTCCCCATACTACTAATCCGGAGGAGCTCTAAAAAATCTTCATCCTCTTTCTCCTCTTCCCCTTCTTCCTCCTCATCCACATTCCAACTTCTAAGTTTTTCCAAACAAGGGCATTCCTCCATATAATGACCCGGTTCCCTACAAAAGAAGCAAGCCCCCTTTTTCAAAGCTCCCCTTTCTTTTCCTCTCCCTCTCTTTCCACCAAAGTTCCGATAAGGTTTACCTTTGTCTTTCTTTCTCTCATCACGCTTCCGCTCGTCACCACCGTTCCTCACATCACGCTTCCGCTCGTCACCGCCGTTCCTCTCATCATGCTTCCGCCAATCACCACCAGCTGAAAATGCATTGACCCTGTCCTTTCCCCTACGAAGCTCCAAAGTGCTTTCCTTCACAAGAATTATCCCCATGGTAAAGCTCCAAGTCCATGAGGAGCCATCCATTGCCTGCATACGACAAATGATGTTTTCGTACTCATCTAGGAGTTTCATAAGTAGTGTATTAATCTTCCTCTCCTTAGATTCTACATATCTTGCACTAGCAAGCTCAACATATAGTGCAGCAATATCATTGCAAAATTCTATCATGCTACTGCCTTTATAAACATAGGCATCTATTTTTTGTTTTACTAATTGCTGCATCTGAATAGTCACACTCTTATAAATCTGACTTAGTGCTTCCCATATTTCTAAAGACTTCGTTAGACTTAAAAGAGTGATAGTTAGGGACTTAGACACATATCTAAGTATGAGATGTTTTGCTATAATGTTTTTGTATTTCATATTTTTTCTGTCATTTTCTTCAGTTTTAATCCCTACAAATGGTAACATAGCTGAGAGCCTAGCTCCCCTCACCATAGGTGTCCATTTTTCCTTCTCCACTATTTTCCCATCCACGGAAAGGTTTTTCCCTTCACCTTCCTTTGCATTTGAGCTCCGGTTGATACTCTGGGCAGCCCCAGATGATTCTCTATAGTATGCTCCTCAAAAGCCAGGTGGCGGACATCTCACTTGTCCCGAAACAATTCCCCATAAGTGCTTCTCGAAAAGCAATCCCTCCATTGTAAACTCCCAATAAATGAAGCATGTTCCATCACACGTAGGCTCCCTAGATAGTGGGCCCATAACCTGAAACTCTGTGTGCTCTATTGCCGCCCATAACCTGAAACTCTGTGTGCTTTATTGCCCACAGAAATTGCATATCCAAAAGAAGCTTTTCTAGATAGTGCCGACTCCAAGTTGATATAAACCCAAATAACTGACCCCTCGACAATCAGAGACCAATTATAGTTTCACCCTTGTGAAATAAGACTTTCTGTGTGCTCAATTCCACCACAGAATGCAAAGTTAGAATATGAGTTTTGGACACATTCACTCACTTTGACTTTCCCTTATAAATAAAGCCACCCTGGAAGGCAAAAACTCTGACCGACTACACCCGTGTGTAGCCTGGACTCCCCTGAGTCCGCAGCAAAAAGAATCACTGAAAATGGTCAAGTAAATTGATAGTTATGGCTGGCCAAAGTTTGCCATTTATACAGAGTGCTCTCTGGGAGAGGCAGCTGCCTACCCAAAATTTTCTAAGTCTTATTCCCTCTCTAAAACTCTATCTACTGAAGTACGACACCAATCAAATTACTGTATCGTACAGAAAAGTACAGGTGCCGGTGTACTTTCTGTACGGCCATTGTACGACATGGCCAAAATAACGACACGTGTCAAATCAGGATTAGTTCCTGTAATCTCTGGAATTCCCGTAATCCAATGTTATTACGCCACGTGTCATTTGACGTGGCAAAGACCGTAAAATGCCAAAAGTACTTTTTTCGTGATCGTGGCGCATATCGCGGCCGTCCGATCAAAACCGACTATAATCCTAGCCGCTGAAATTCGACGCGCGGTATTTGTTTCGCTATCGAAACAAATGCGCGGTATTCGTTCCGTCCCCATACCGTACTCCGTACTAAATCAAACTGTATCTATGCACTAAGTATCTACTCGCCGTTAAATGAATTAATCTACATGTAACGATTTATATATTTATTGTAGTATGTGTCCTACACTTAACGGTTAAAGCTAACGGCTATGGTAACTTGACGGACTGCAGGTACCAGGATCTATTCTTGGGTCCGTCAAGTAAATTTTGGTAAATCTACCTAATCCACCCCTTGTCTTCTCTAGTGAGCTTAGGCAGCCATGGCTCTAGCTCCTTATCAAGCCTTTAGTGACTACAACAAGTGTGGGGGCTTGGAGAAGGGAGTCAGGGACAGACTGCCTATGCTCTTTTTCTATAAAGACCTAGAAAATATTCAAGTATTAACAAGATTAATTGTCGGTTTCAAATTTGACGGCTCACAATGGAGCCGAAGCTGGAAGTGGACATTTGGCGGTTTGCAAGCCAATGTCAACGGACGACACATGGCGAGTTATGATTGGACAACAGATATTGCGGGGGGAAGTAACTATGGCTCAGGAACTAATACGCGTCAGCAGAGCTGCCATGTCGTACTATGGCCGTACAAGAAGTACAACGATACTTGTACTTTCTTGTACCCTACAGTCTTTTGATTGGCTAGGTACACTAGTAGTAAGTTCAGACGGGGAGCTTAGGACTTAGAAAAATTTAGGTAGCCGCCTCTCTCCTAGAGTGCATCTGTATTTATAAACCATTTTTGGCCTGCCATACCTTAATGCTCAGGGGAGTAAATTTATTGATTCTTTTTTCTGAAAACTCAGAGGATTCTAGGCTACACAAGGGTGTAGTTGGTCAAATATTTTGCTTGCAGGGGTGGCAATATTTCTTAGGGAAAGTCAAAGTGGGGAATGTTGTCCAAAACACATGTTCAAGTTTTGCATTCTATGGTGGAATTGAGCACACAGAAAGTTTTCTTTCACATGGGTGAAGTTGTATTAGGGTTTTGACTTTCAGGGTGTTAGTCATTTGGGTTTGTATCAACTTAGAGTCAACACTATCTAGATAAGTTTTTTTGGATTTGTGGTTTTTTGTGGGAGAATGGAGTCCATAGAATTACAGTCGGATGGTTTGAAGTATAAGTGGGAAAAACCATGGTGGAAAGAGTATTATTCAATGATGGGTAATCGAACATTTGAGGAGGTATAATTACTAGAAGAAAAGAAGGTTATTGACGCTAAATGGGTGCTCAAAACAAAGAAAAACGCATCTCTAGAAGTGAAAAATATATATATTGAGGTAATTGTGCAAAAGGCTTCCAGCAAAAGGGGGCAGTCGATTATAAGAAAACCTATACTATCTTGGTTGAGTTCCATTCCTCATGGACGATCGTCGCCTTGGTTGTGGTCTAAAAGAAACACATATATTACATGGATGTTGAACTATGTTTTCTATCAACAACATGGAGGAAGAGATGTAAATGAAAGTGTCGGAGGAAGTGACATCGAAACTTGGAATGGTTTGGCGGCTTCGAAATGGCTTTGTGATTTGAAACACACAAAATTCATCGTGATTGAATGATCAACGCACGACCTAATCGTCCACACTTTCTTTCAATTTCAAGTGTGTGGAAAAATGTGGGCGTTGTATCTAAAATTTTGTGGGCAAAGCAATGACTCTGACCAGCCTTACCCTTGTGAGGACAAGTCTCCCCTGAGTCTTACGCAAAAAGAATTGCCAAATTTGCTCCCTTGAGCAGTTAGGTATGGTTGTTCAAAGACAACCGATTTATATAGATGGCCTGTGGAAGAGACGGCTTCCAAAAAAATCTGTGTCTAAAATAACTACTCTCAAAGTCTGCTTACTAAACCCTCAGCTAATGAGAGGACTGTAAAGTACTACCGTTTATGTACAAAAATTACTAGCGCCAAAGAAACTGTACGACATATGTACGGCACACTAATTACTGTGTACCTTCCATGTTCGATGCCATGGATTTGTCCTGTCCTCCTCCGCCGACCTCTGGCAACTTGCCATGTGTCACTCTGTGGCTATTTTGGCGCAAGCCGCCAAAAGAGCCATTCTAGGCTGCCGGCGCTTACGCGAGCCGTCCGCTCTTGAACATTCTTGATATGTCGTCCATCCAATCTAGACGGCGCGCAGACGGCGCGCAGAATGTTCTTTGCGGCCGCCGTACTCATTTGGTTCTATGTTTACCAATTTATCAAATGTCATTGAATGATTTTCTTAGCGGATAAGTCTAACGACTACTTTCGGCTCCGTAGGTCTTAGGATCAAATCTAGGCTAGGTCAGTCTATTTGGTGTGGTCCTGTCTATCTCTTTCTCCCGTAGATCTTGCTGCCATTGACAGCCATGGCTTCTCTACGAATTCTATTCCATCTCTTTCCTAAGAACTATAAGTAGGATAGGAATTAATTTTTCCTTATTTTCATAGTTGTTCACGGCGTTTAGTGCGAACGATTTAATCGCGACGAACTATACATAACAAACGCATTGAACCTTTTGAAAAAATCGTAAAAATCGTTAATGATTTTTTGTCCGTACTATTCCGTACATGTAAACAAAAATGAATTTTAAATACTACCGCAGTTTGTAAGTTTTCCGTTATAAATGCGAAATAGGCTTTAGTGGAAGAGCGTAGAGCCAGGCTCAAATCTCGGCCAACGCGATATTTTTGTCAAAGTTCGTCGTCTGATACTATCTAACAGGCAGATTTTAAACATTCCATGGCGGCTTCTTTAAAAAAATTGAAGAAGACTGTTCGTACATTTTTCAAACTTACCACGCGCAAATAGTGTGACATTTCAAACGTCTATTTTCGAAAATGTCCGTACATTTTCAAAAAAGTAACGTACATGTTCCGTGTATTTTCTGTTCAGTTTAATGAACATAAAATACCAGTAAGTGCGACGTGTGTTTTCGTTAAATTCCGTACATTACCGTAAAAAACTGTACAATTTACGGTAGACGTTGTACCTTTTACATAGATTCCCTTTCAGTTTACCGGACAGAAAGTACATCGCATTTTTTTCCGATTTATTCAAAAGTCACGAATTATACGTTTTAATCGGAAAAAAGGAAAAAATAGCGCGATTTGAACAACTATGCTTATTTTCAACCATAGTTCAAAAGTAGGTGAAAGTAGGCCCATACAATATGCCTATTGTATGCAAAACATACAATATGACCTTAAGACCCATATTGTATTAGGATCTATTCGGACCAGTTAAAACATTCGGACCAAAAATTGGACCAATTAAAACATTCGGACCAAAAATATTTATTTACACCGTCAGATTCGTACGATCGGACGGTCGCTGATCAAAGTAGCGATCTAAGAAGATCACATGAAAAGCCCATAACACAACTTACGATAAAGGTGCCTACCAAAGGCCTACCATAAAAACGCCTACTTTTGATTTATGAAATTAACCTATAGACCTATTCGAAAAATCCTGGGGTACCATTTCCGTAGTGGTTCGGTCCGCCCGTCGACGGTTTAAATGTCTGGACGTCACATTTCAACATGTAAGACCACAGCAGCCATTGATCCACTGAAAACAAATTAGGGAATTACCGTAGTATGATAAATTAGTTTTACCTTTATACATTCAACCTCCTTCTTCATCCACCTCTCCTCCTCTCCCTCCTCTCCTCCACTCCCTCTTCTCCCTCCTCTATCTCCAAACTATGTCTCACTCCTCTCCCTCCCTCTCTCCCTTCGACTCCCTCGACCTCTCCTCCCTCGAGACCATTCTCTCCCTCACCTCCGTCTCCGACATCTCTCGCCTCGCAACCGTCTCCAAATTCTTTCGAGAAGCTGCCACGTCAGATGAAGTCTGGAGAAAATTTCTTCCTGCCCGTTCTGATTGGTTCTGCAGCCATTCGGCCAATCCGGAGCTTCTAAAGAACATGCATTCCCGCGAACTTTTACGCCGATTTAAAAAAGGAATTTTCAGCGCCGACAAAAAACTTTTCTGGCAATCTGATTGGCTGACAGGATCTCTGGTAGTCCACGTGGCAGCTTCGGAGATTAAGGTGATTCCACGGGGAGATGACGTGCGCTACAGGACAAAAAAAGAGGGAATTTCTGGCGCCATTTTTGAAAAGACGCGGACACTTTATTCTCGGCGTTGGCTGGAAGCTGGTGGAATTATCAAATGCCACGTGGCACCTGGAAAATACAAAGTTTTTTGGCGAATGGCAATCGATCATGACTCGAGCGAGTCGACGTACTTCGTTTTGATTATGGATACAACTTTTGCAAATGGAAAGGAAACAGCCAAAAATGTACTTTTTCAAAACCCAGAAAGGAATCGCCCTAGTGATCCTGGTTTTTGTGGTGGGATTGTGGAGGAAGAAGAAGGAGAGGAAATGGGAAACTTTTGGGAGGAGAGAGAGGTCAAAACCTTGAGAGGGTTGAGGGAATGGTTTATGATGGGGTGGTATCAGATGAGGTCATTCCTCTCTAGTGGAAGCTTTCGAGGGGAAAGAGAGGGAGAGAGAAATGCTGAGGGAGTGAGAGAGTTTGAGAGAGCGAAAGAGATAATGGTTTCACTAGAGCGAAAGAAGTTGGCTTGGAGACGGAGGAAGATGGAGAGGGAACAAAGAAGGGAAGATATGGAGAGAGGGGTAATGTGGCAAGAAGTGGAAGCGGGGGAAGTGGAAGTTGAAGGAGAAGGAGATGCAGATGAATTGATTTTGCTAGAATTTGGGATACATTTGAAGGAAATCTTTCATTTTGATGGCGGTCTTTTGCTCGATTCTATTGTCGTTCGACAAATATTTTGAGCCTGATTCATGTTTTTATTCCTTTTGACAAATCAAATGGAAATACCTCTTCTTGAAATAGTTCGAAAGTGCCAAGTATCAAAAGGAAGAGTTTACGGTCAGGTGCACATATTTAGAAAAGGAGAAAAAAAACTTTTTTAGCATTTATGTTGTAAAAGTTAGGTCATACCAAAGACAAGTAGCATGAAAAAAACAAACCAAAAAAAATAACGACTCTTGACATGGAAAGTATAAAAGTACGCGTAAGTTTAAAAACAAAAATAAAAGAAGTCAAAGCACATAATGCGCACAAACTTACCGAAAGTAAAATAACTTACCCAAGAAAAAAAAAAGTCATCTACAGTATTTTAAGGGTTAGGAATGATGTACATAAGTAGAAGTTCATGCATAAAGAATTGTTTTGAACTCAAATGCAGATTCATAGGTATTCTTGGGTTTCAAATGTTTGCAGTTTGTACATACTAATGTTCTTTTTTTTTAATAAAATTTAATAATTATGAGTTTAGGGAGGAATTGCAATGGATTGTAAACAAAATTGTGACGAAAACTTGTGCCAATTTTCTGAAAATCGGAATTGGTCATTACGGGCTAATGGGGAGCAATTTCCAAAACCACATACGACCAAAGCCGAATCAATCAACACGGGAGAGGTTCTAACAACAAATCAAGGAGTAAGATATCAAACAGATGGATGGATAACAACAAAGATCCACAATAAAATAGGTAGATAGGTGATTTCAGCTTGTGTAGTCAATGTATAGTCAAGGGTTACTCAGCAACGTTCTGATGTACTTGTAACTCCTACACAACACTAATAAAATGCTAATTATCTCTATGTAAAACGGAAACTTTCTACTTGTTGGAAATTGAGCTTTTCTGTCTTCTGGTCTCTCACTTATTCGACGTTATTTTATATTCCCACACCCTATCCGATCGAGCTTTACATGAAGTTTACATGAAGTGTTTTGTACTCACTTGACTCGGAGCAACATCAACAGGTGTATGGCTTTCCACTCTCCTCTTCCTCTCCCTCTCCCTTTCCCTCTCCCTCTCCCTCTCTCTCTCCCCGGAACACCATAAGTAAGGAAAAGTATGCAAATTAGGAAGACCAATAGCATTAAAGCAAATGGATAATTTTTTTTTTAGGACAGAAGTATCTTGAATGAATCAACACATCTAAAAAACAAGACAAATCTCAAATTTAAGATGTAGAAAAAAATCTCAAAACTTTATGATAAGAGTAAACAAACCAAAAAAACGTCATCTTGACAGATCTGCCACTTAAAACCGTTTTAATCAATGGTCCAATCCTCCCTGCGACCTCATCGCTGAAGTCTGCAGTTTCTTGACCTCTGCGAGTAACTAAAGAGAGAGAGAGGGAGGGGGAGAGGGAGGGGAAAGAGGGGAGGGAGGGAGGGAGGGAGGGAGGGAGGAGAGGGAGTTGGAGGGAGGAGGAGAAGGGGAGATGGGATCAGGATCAGATCGAGACGTCGGAGAGAACAAAGGAAAATTCGAACCGGTTTAAAAATTAAATAAGTTATTCCATAAATTAATCAGTTCGATTTCGTGGATAATCAAAGTTAATTTTGTCGAGACAGAGGAAGAACAACAAAAATAGAAATCAGAATGTAGATCTTCACGATAAGGAAAAGGGTGAGAAAGAGAGAAAGGCAATCGAGAGCGAAGACATGAAGAGGATGAGGGAGGAGGAAAAGAAGATGGTGAGAAAAGAGGAAAAAGTAAGGTGGTACAAAGGAGAGCGAGAGAGGGAGAGAGAGACAAAACCAGTTACATAATGCCCTCAAACTTAAAAAAAATTAATAACAATAATAATAAAATAAAAGGTCGTCTGTAGTGTTTTAAGGGCCAATAATGAGTGTAATACTTGAAATTCATATGTTAATAAACTGTTTTGAACAAAAGTGCAAATTCTTAGGTGTGTTTGGGTTTCAAATTTTTGCAATGATTTTTATTAATTTTTGTTCTTTTTATTAAATATAACTATACTATATTTTAAGGAGAATAGAAAGGACTGTTAATAACATTTTTGACCAAAACCCATTTTATACCCATTTTGCAACTCAGTATTGTTACTAAATCTGTTGTCAAAAAATCTCTTAAACAGGAATAAAACATATTATTAGTCCTAATTTTCATTTTTCAAAAACCATTTCAAATATATATGGAGGACATAATTCACATTTTTAAATTCCCATTCTTGTCTAGTTTCAATGAGCATTGTCTTTTTTCTCTTTTTTTTTTTTTTTTTTTTTTTTAGAAAGAAAAACTTGTTAAAACGGAAAAGGAAAAAAGAAGAACCACAGCGAAGACACCTTATTATGTACCTCATGCAGCCAGAAGCTTTTCGTTTTTTTTCTTTTTTTTGAAACATGACTATATTCAATTTGATTCAAGATATCAATTTTTGTTTTTATTTTTATGCATGTATTTATTTTTATATTTTTGCCTATTTCTTTGTTTTTGCCTAGGTGAAAATTGGCATGACGATGACCTGTTTTTTAAGTACAAACTAATATTGGAAAATTTAAATTACTATTGGTTTAACAACATTCAGTGAATTAGAAACAATTTAATTTTCAGTGACGACGGTTTTTTATTTTTTTGCTTCACGGCAAACAAAAATTCTGTTGCTGAGTTTATTTTTACCGATTTCCTTTTCTTTATTTTGTATATTTATTTTGAAAAAACAATGTTCTAATTTTTCAACCTTATTCTTTTTAAAACTTTCAGAACGGGTTATTCTATTTGCATTTTTATTTTCGTTGAAAACATTTTTGTAGTGTGTAAAATGTAAACTTTTGTATTCTTTTTATATTCCATTCCCTGTAAAAATTATCATCAAAATTTTTGCGTATTTGCGGATCTACTATTGGCTTCTTTCCAAATACATATATCTCACAAGAAATAAGATTTTAAAACAAATGTAGATATTAAATCTATAATTAAAACGTGTTAAGTCAAAATTTATGACAACATTGCAATGGACAATAAATCGTAGATTTTTTTTTTTTTTTTTTTTTAAATCCCAAGTTTTCAATATCATCCACAAACTTTTCCACTTCCCACTTAAACGTCAACGCAAATTTTCTGAAAGAAAAAACAAGAATTTTGCTTTCCCTCAACCAATAAAAAGTCAACAAAACAATACAACTTTCGGTACCAAACAAAATCAACACTACTTTTCAACCAATGTCAACACAACTTTTCAGACCAGAAATGAAAAATCAATACAAATTTGGAATTTTCCTAACGAAGGATTGTTGGACAATTTTTTTTTTTCTCGAAAACATAAACTGAAACCATTTTTCAGACCCAAAAAAAAAAAAAAGGAGCATCATTTTTCACCGAAGAAAAAAAAATCAACAAAATATCCTGACCAACAGAAATAGATACGGTTGTTTTTTCCCTCCCATACATTTTCCCAAAAAAAAAAATGGCGCTATTTTTCCCAAAAACATGAAAAAAAACCCAAAAAAAAACAGTACAAAATTTTCCCCACCAAAAACAAACGGCAACTTCGCGGTCCAACAAAAATCCACTGTTTTTCAGACCATCAAAGAACTAAAAAACTTCTTCGAAAACAAAAATTACATATACCAAAACACACTTGGAAACAAAAAATACTTGGAAATTTTGTGCCTTTATTAGTGTATATAGGTGCTAATATCTACTTTTACAAACCTAAAAAATTCACAAGTTCAAAGAGACAAAAATTGAGCCTACTCTTTGAACCAGAGGTGCTTCACATTCATCCTAAAGTCTACACTACTTTCTGGTCATTCCTACCACTCCCTTCCTCTCTCTTCCCTCTCTCATTGAGCCTACTCTTTGAACCAGAGGTGCTTCACATTCATCCTAAAGTCTACACTACTTTCTGGTCATTCCTACCACTCCCTTCCTCTCTCTTCCCTCTCTCGTCCCTCTCTCTCCTCCCTCTCTTCCCCGAAAAATGGTTGTTTGAGTCCATTTTACTATTCCGACGAGCGCAAAAGCTCGAATGTAAAAAAACCACACAAAACTATAAAAAAAAATGATACAAAAAGAGAAAATTATGTACAAAATATTTTTCTAAAACTGATTTTCAAATTAGGGTTAGGGCAATGTGTCTTTCCTCTCCCTTTTCCCAAAATACTAAGATTTAAAAAAATGTATTGACCAAAAAGGGCCATTGGAGACCGAAACCTCGAAACCTCGAAACCTCTCTCTTTTTTTTACTTATGTCCCTTTCATGCTTGCCCACTTCTCTTGTCTTTTCTTTCCTTTTCTTCTCATATCTTTTGAGTTCTTCGTTTTTCTCGGAAAACTCAACGTTTCGAACTAAAGTAAAAAAAGAAAAAAAGAGCTCGAGAGTTTGTTTCAGAAGCTATTTTCTTCAACTTTTTAAATCTACTGTGAAAAATGTTCTGTGGACAACCATTCCTCCTGCGACAAGATGTCGCAAAGCTTCAATAGTCGCAACGTCATTCGAAATTTCATTCGAGTCGTTTGAATAATCTAAAAACCAAAGAGACATAGAGAGAAGGATTAGATTCCACATTAGACATTTGAAAGAAAAAAAATCACAGAACCCTTTCCCAATGCATATACCACTCTACTTTTTTCTCTCACCCTAACCCACTCTCCTTTCCCCTCACGTATTCCCCTTAACTCCATCCTCCCTCCCCCTATTCCACTATCTCCCTCCCTCTATTCCACTATCCTTTCTCCTCGATCCCTCACCCTCTCCCTCACCCTCTCCCTCTCCCTCTCCCTCTCCCTTGCATTCCTACATTTTGATGTCATTCCGTCAACCATTCAATCACCGCCTTTTCTTCCATTTCCAACCTCTAACAGCTGCCCTCCTCTCTCTTTCCATTCATCCCTCTCTTGCCTCCCTCTCCCTCCTCTCTTTCCCTCTCTCTCCACTCACCATGGCTGACTCTTCGGAGCCCTCTCGCTTCCGCCAACTTTATACTGTCTCGCAACTTCTCGTGCCACCTGGAGCGCCCTGATTGGTCCTTTCTTATTACCTCCTCTTCTTCAACTGCCTCCTCCCCTTCCTCTTCCTCCCTCTCCTCCTCCCTCTCCTCCTCTCTTTCCTCCTCTCTCTCCGCCTCTCTCTCCTCCACTCTCCCTTCGACACTCTCCTCCTCTGCCTCCTCCTCTCTCTCCTCCTCTGTCCCCTCTCTATCCTCTTCCTGCATTGTCAGGCTGAAATTTTTTCCTCCTGCCTCTTTGCTCAGAAAGGGGGAGGGGAGAGAGAGAGAGCCACAGGGACACGTGTTGGCTCCAAATTCTGAGTCAGTTTGAGGTAGAGAGGGGAACTGAGAGAGGTCAGAGAGAGAGGAGGAGCCATAGGAGCAGAGAGAGGAGACATCCGAGGGGGCAGTCATGAGAGAGGAGGGAGAGAACAAGAAGAGGGAGGGATTTTGGGGCTGGATGAAGTGATCCATTGGGGAGAGAGAGAGCGAGGGAGACACAAGTTGAAAGGAAAAGAGGAGGAGAGGGAGAGAAAATGCGAAAAATAAAATGTGGGTATTGTAGAGAATAGCGCTTTTAGTAATGGGTATGTTCAGAAAACAGTTGGAAATAAAGATTCATAGGAGAAAAAATGGAAGAAAGTCGAAAATAAGAATGTAAAACTGGGAAAATGTGGAAGCATTAGTAGACAGTGGAGGGAAGAAGATCCACATTTTGTACTTTTGACGGAGTAACCGTACATATTTCAGTACTATTCCTTCAGATTAGCTGTCATTAAGGACAGATACAGTACAGTTACATCGTATTTATTGCACAATTCCGTACAGTCTGCTTCTGGGGAGGTATTTATTCGGGGTGGGTGATCCGTACATAGAAAAGTCTCCGGGATTGCCGGCTGCTGGAAATTCCGGACGACAATGTACGGCGAAACGTACACTCCTCATATTGAAATTCGTAGGAGAGAGTAAAATCGCACGTATTGAAATAACGTGCGATTTGTTAGCAAAGTACTTTTTCTAATTCTAAAACTTACTTTTTCCTGCAGCTGGCGACCGTTTTATTCCTTGATGCCGGCCAGCATCAGCATTTAGAGTTAACTATTCTGACATCTTATCTCGGCCGTCAGATTTCAAATCTTGAGACGCTTCCGCCGTTTCCTCTTCTCTCTGCGCAACGTGGAAAAATCTGCAATTCACACGTGAGAAAACTTTGTCGCGATTATGCTTTTGGAAAGATCGTTCTTGTATGTGCCACGAGGTAGTAACTAGGAAATAGCATGTTTTGTCCTTATAGGACCGACCACGTGAAGAAACGGCCAAAAACTGCACAAATAAGCCACGTGGCAGAAAAAACACGCATGGACAATCAAATCTAGAGGGCGTTTTGGCACGGTTGTAGCTTTAGCCAATGATTTCGAAAAGGACAAAATAATTATTTTGTCTTCATTAATCGGCGGCTAGAGCTGTCAGAATCATTTTTTAAAACAAGGACCTGGGAAGATATAGGACCCTAAGATCGCTAAAAAGTACAGTACTGTAGTGTACTTTTATGGTATGATCGAAACGTTCGAATCGTACATAACGATACATCTGAGTCGCATCGACTGCCTTTTCTCGTGAGATTATTTCGTGCTCAAGCAGCTTGTACGGACAAATCAGAAGCTAGCTTCAAAAAAACGTTTATTCATGGTTTTATTTCTTGTCCCTTGGGCTTCAACTGCCGCCGGTTGTTTACTAAATATTTTTTCTGCGGACCGGTCAGTTAATAATTTTCAAAAGACATATTTAAGTTAAGTGAATCAATTAAAACCGTAGATTATGTCAATCGACGGCATATGTAGGAAACACTCATTTTGTCGTTTTCGTCTGCGAAGATAATTTTTCCGAGAAAAAAACTATCCACGTCATAGACCTTGACCTGACCCTTGTACCTGACTTCGCACGGAATATCGTACGAATCGTATCCTGTGCGAGTCATGAGCTGGAAAGGTATCGTACGATCGCATTCTAAACCATCGCTTTTATGTTAGCAAAGATTTGCTTTAAGCATTGATATTTTTTGTCTTTTCTGTTTTTACCACCCTTAACAACTTTTCACGCGCGCGTTCCCAACTTCACAAATATCAAAATTTGAGAATTAAAGGGGATCTTTTGGCGTTCCCGCCAA
>JBBHKE010002383.1:0-7500 GCA_037447655.1 Zygnema cylindricum | reverse complement strand
CTTTTTGTTGACTAATCTCGCATCAACGATATAGCCAAAATAAAATAAAATTACATTACAAAAATTAAGATTGGAAACCAAAAAATTCACCCAAAATAAATTTACCCAAAATGTAAATCTTTGTCCTTTCTAGTTTTTTCTCTCTCTCTCTCTCTCTCTCTCTCTCTCTCTCTCTCTCTCTCTCTCTCTCTCTCTCTCTCTCTTAGAGTGCGGAGTCAAAAGCGGCGGCGGCCGAAGAAGCCGACTGCGAAAATTCAAATCCGGTATTTTTTTTTGTGAATTAATTTTTCTTATAATTTGGGAGAATTTGGGTCAACTTGCCTTTTTTTCTGGTGTTGAGTTATCAAGTTTTTTCTGGTCTTTTTTGTTTTTAGGTTATTTCTTTCTTTATGGAGGTGAATTTGACTCAATTTTTTTATGGCGGAATGAAATTTTCCTTATTTCTTGCGTTAATATCACTTTATTTATTTGGGGTAATTTTCACTTAATTTTTTTTGTCACTCTTATTTTCAAGTTAATTTCTTTTTTTTTTTTTTTTTCCCAGTATTTTGTTTTACTTATATTTCCGGGTTAAGTTAGCTCATTTTCTCGGTCAATTCTACTTATTTTTTTGGTTAGTTTAACTTTTCTCTGAGCAATATTTTAACTTATTTGTTGAGATATAATTTTTTTTCGGTCAACTTTTTTTGATCCATCAGAAATGGTGCTATTTTCCCATCGTTAACCTAAAATGTGTGTATATATATGTATATATATATAAATATATAAAAAAAATAAAATAAAATATATAAAGATGAGGATATATATTATGATATTTTCCCCTAGTAAGAATATATAAATTCCATTTTTGTAGTGTAATAATTTTTTCTGTTCAATTTTTTTTCTGAGCTTCCCTTATTTGTCTTAGTCCTTTTCTTTTTTGCCACAAGTTGCTGCCTAGCGAAAGAAAGATTTTATTTTTTTTTTTTTTTTACGATGATATTTATTTATTTTTCTGAAAACACGAGAAACATGTTTGAGCAGTTTTTTTTTTGTTTTGTGTGTTTTTTTAACGCAGAAAACCTCAGAAACCTGGATGAGTGCCCTCATTTCAACGATTATTGGAAATTTGAAACTTTCGATCACAAATGTTCATCTCAGATATGAAGATACTATCAGGTACAATTTTTTTATAAATACTTTTTTATGTATAAATCATATAATTTTTTATGTTCCTATATAGATATAAAATAATCTTTTTTGTGTCTACAACATTATTAAATTGAATTATTCCGGGACAACCGTCTGCCGTGGGATAAACTTTTTGGTTTTTTTTTTTTAATTAATCATTGAATTCATTATTATATTTTATTTTTACTTTATTTTTGTTTTTTTATTATTAAAATTGCAGTGACCCTGGCTTCGTTTTTTTTTTTTATACATATAGATTATTTAATGCATTTACAATATAGTTATTTTGCTTCTTTGCATATATACATGTATTCTCTTTAAAATCGCTGTGACTTCAGACACCCATTCCATTAGCTCAGCTCAAAATTTGCTCCAAATTGGTTCAATTTTGGGTCTTATCAATTCATTTTGTTTTCTCTTTTCCTTTTTTTTCGTTTCTTTCTCTTTCTTTTTAAAAAAAAAAAAAAATTAAATGGCAGTAATCCCGGACATCCATTTGCCGCCGGATTAACTTTATCGAAATTGGCGGCTGTGACAGTCGACGAAAACGGAAAAGAAACTTTTGTCACAAGTGGGGCCCTGGAAAAAGTGCGAAAGGTGAGTCGAAAACGGCAATTTTTTTTTTTTGGGTTTTAAAATTTTTTCTTTTGGGCTTTTTTTGGGCACTTTTTGGGTTTTTTTTGGGCTTTATTTGTTACTATCTGGGTTTTTTTTTTGGGTTTTTTTTTTGGGTTTTTTTGGAGAAAAGTTAATCTCAGCAGGAGACATTTTTAAAAATAATTGAGGACTCAAATGATTTATATTGTACACATTCATTTGAATACTTTTTTTTTTTGTTTTTATTATTTTTGTTATTATTATTATTATTTTTTCTCCAACGAAAATTTTGTAAGATCAGGCTGTGGAACTCCAAAGACTTGCCTTAATTTTGTTGCAATGAAAAATACAATTTATTTTAAACATTCCAGTTTTTGCTTTTTTTTAAATATATATGCATATATATACATATAGATATATACATATATGTACATATATCTATGCATATACATCTACATATATACATATACATATACATATGCATACATATACATTTATATATACATATATATACATATATGTATACATATGTATACATATGTATACATATATATACATATATATACATATATATGCATATGTATACATGTATATATAAATATGTATTAGTGTTGTGTATCGGTAGCCATTTGCCGATAACCGATATGGACTTTTTTTGGCTTACCGATTATCGATATATTGGCACAATCTATCGGTACTGCTGTTATCGCGATAAAAAACCGATAATACCACCGATATCGGTTTTTTATCGCGATGACAGCGGTACCGATAACTTTACGGTTAATACAGCTGTACGGTTTATTCCGTTTTACTGAACACACATTCTTCCGTTAAACAAAGTACAGAACAGATTTTGGTACGTGGCATGCCACGCTACATACAATGAAAAATATAATCCAGTATAATATAAAGTAATAGTATACAGCGTACTATATTTTTTCCCACTTATTGCCGAGAAGGAATTTGTTGGTCTCGGAGCGATATATCGGGACCCCTCACCGTTCGATAACTGATAACTATCGGTATTGGTGTTATCGTGATAAGTTTTGACCTGATACATATATACATGTATATGCATATGTATACATGTATATACACATGTATACATATGTGTATGCATATATATACATATGTGTATACATATATATATATATGTGTATACATATATATATGTGTGTATATACATGTATATACATATATATATACATATACATATACATATACATATACATATACATATACATATACATATACATATACATATACATATACATATACATATACATATACATATACATATACATATACATATAATATATACATACATATATTAATAAAGTACATTACAATATATACATATACATATATACATATACATATGCATATACATACATACATATACATATACATATAATATATAAGAGAAAGAGAGAAGCGAGGCGATAAGAAAGAGAATGAAAGGGGGGACAGGACAATTGCCTTCTAAAGGGGATGGAAACCGTGGGAATTTGAAAAGCCGTGGGAGGAGTTTCAACCGAAGGACTGGAGTTGGGTAAGTTCTTTAATTCTTTTAATGACATAAAAACCTTTTTTTAAAGCTTTGTAATTATTATTATTTTTTTTTTGAAGTTTTTATTTGATTTATTTATTTATTTTCCGGCTTTTAAATTGCTACATTATACAATGTCTCAATTTTTTTCCCAACAAAACTCCATTGTCTCTTTGTTTTTTTTTTTCCTTTTTTCAGATGTTTGAGCCCTGGATTAACGGAGAACCCCTGATTTCCGATTCCAGAAAAGAGGAATTTTCAGGAAAAGACGATTTTTTTGGATATATTTTAAAACCGGTGAATGGATTAGCGAAATATGACCGTTTGGGAAAACAGGAAAATCGAAAATCAGAAATTCCGTCGCAACGGATTTCCGTTGAACTTGAGGAAGTCGCGTTGGGTCTCTCTGAGGCAAGTTTTTTTTTTGGTTGTTTTTTTTTTCAGATTTTTTATGAAAGTTTCTCAAATATTTGGGTCAGTTTCTATTTTTTTTTTTTTTTTTCGATTTATTATTATTAATAATAATTTTTTAGTTGCAGTTACAGTACCGAGAAATCATGGCCCTTTTTGAAAAATAGTAAAGAACTCTCCTTTTTTATTGTTGCAGTTTATAAATCGTGCTGAAATTATACTCAGAAAGTGTTTTTATTTATCTATTTATTATTATTATTGTTATGAATATTAATTTCAAATTATTATTATTATTAATATTTTTAAAATTATTATTATTAAGCTATAAGTGTAATTGTTTTTTTTTTTTGAAGTTGCATTTTCTATACGAAAAATCATAAAACCTGTCAAAAATATGCTGAAAAAGTTTTTTTTTTTTTTTTTGCAGTTACAATACCGAGATATTATGAAACTTGTCGAAAATATGTCGGCTTTCCGAAGAAGATTGGAGTTTGCCCATTTGAGACCCCTTTTTTCGGTCAAAGAAAACCCCAAAAAATGGTGGCAATATGCATTTTCCGCCGTCGTAAAACGACACGGAGGTTTTTTGTAAGGATTAAAAAAAAATAAAATGTGCTTTATTGAAATAGCAATATGCATTTTTCGAAACCCACAAAAACATTTAAAAAAATCTCAAAAAAAAAAAACCAAAGAAAATCATTTTTTTTAAATTAAAACCAACCCGAATTTTGGCAGAGGTGTATCATGGTTTTATTATTATTTATATATATATATATTTTTTTTTTCCTGGATTTTTGAAGAGGTGTATCGTGGTCGAATCTTTTGCGATATTCGAAAATGCGGAGAAAATATTTGTCAATTTACATCGGGCTCCTCCAAAAAAACGCCGATTTTTCTGAAATCGAAAAGAATCCTGAAATTATCGCTTTGGATCGCGAACTCGACACGGAAGTCATCATTCAGTGGAGGTATTTTTTTTTTTTCCTACTTTTTGGTATTATATAGGTAGATATCAGATGCATATGTACATAGATGTATTATATATATGTATATATGTATTATATTCGTACATATATGTTATGTATATATGTATGTGTTTTTGGATTTGGTTTATTTATGGGCATGTATATATGTATATATGTATATATTTTTGGTTTAGTTGTTTATTAAATGGCGGTTTTTTTTCTTTTTCACTTTTTTGTATTATATATATGTATGTGTGTATATATGTATATGTTTTTGGATTTTATTTTATTTATTTATTGTTATTATTATTTATCCTTTGGACTAGGATCAATGTTGTTATAAATATTTATATGTTTCTTGATTATTTGGCAGCAGTATGTTTATTTTCCTTTTGTTTAATTATAAAAAATTGTATGTGTATGTTTGTACATTCTTTGGATTTTTTTTGGATTATTTTATTCATTTCTTTCTATGTATGTATATATATATATTCTTTTTTTCAGATTGCTGGCGCGTCAATTTTTGAAAAGAATTCGAGTAAAGGACGAGGAACAGACAAAAACTTGGTGGAATCTTGTTCGAAGGTAAGGAAAAAAAAAACAGAAGAAAGAAACAAAAAGAAAAAAAAAAAGAAAGAAAAAAAAACTAGAAATACAAATAAAATAACGGTAGCAAAAAAAAAAAAAGACAAGAAAAGAAACAAAAAAAAAATAATCCAATTTTTCCTTTCAACCACAACACAAGTCTCCTTTTTTCCTTCTTTTTTGACTGCGTTTTTTTCTTTTCTTTCTCCCACTTTTTGTCTCTCCTCCTCCCTCCTTTCCTCCCTTTTTCTCCTCTCTTTCACTCTCCTCCTTCCCTCTCTTCTTCTTTAAAAAACGATTCATAAACAGAACGGTTTGGAACAAATTCCTGGAAAAATGGGATTTATCCACTCTCTCCTCTCTCTTCCTCTCTCTTTCCCTTCCTCCTTCCATCCCTCTCACTCTCTCTTATCCCCTCATCACTGAAATGTAAACAGAATGGTTTGGGAAGAGAAGTCTGATTCATCCGCCCACCCTCTCTCTCCCCGCCTCCCTCCCATTTCTCTCTCCCTCTCTCTCTCTCTCTCTCCTCTTTTACCAGAATGGTATGGGGAGAATACTCTGGAAACCCTAAATTTACGGACGAGGACTGGAAACAATTAAATGCAATAATTGGGTACCAACCCGGTATGGAAAATCCTCTCCTTCCCGGACCTGAACCGGACCATTTTCTCCACACTATTTTAAAAGTCGAAATTTCGAGGAACGGGACGAGTTTAATCGACAAATTTAATTCGAGTATTTTGGAATTGGAGGTTCACGAGTTGGTAGTGGGAGTGAGATTGTATCCGAAATCGGTACTTTGCGAGGTGAAGTTGGGATCCTACGGAATTGCTGCGCCCGAGGGGATGTTGGGACAGGTGGGTTTTTTTTATCTCTTTTTCTCTCTCTTTCTCTCTCTCTCTCTCTCTTTTTCTCTCTTTTTCTCTCCTTTTCTTTTTCTTTTTCTCTCTCTTTCTCTTTCTCTTTCTTTTTCTCTCTCTTTCTCTTTCTCTGGGACTTACGGAATCGCGGCGCCCGAGGGAATGTTGGGACAGGTGGGTTTTTTTTATCTCTCTCTCTCTTTCTCTCTTTTTCTTGTTCTCTCTCTTTCTTTTTCTTTCTCTTTCTCTTTCTCTTCCTTTCTCTTTTCTTTCTCTTTCTCTTTCTTTTTCTCTCTATCTTTCTTTTTCTCTTTCTTTTTATCTCTTTCTCTTTCTCTCTTCCTCTTTCTTTTGTTTTCTCTCTCTCTTTCTCTCTCTTTCTCCTTCTTTTTCTCTATCTCTTTCTTTTTCTTTTTTCGTCTTCTTCTCTTTCTCTCTCTTTCTCTTTTCGTTTCTTTCTCTCTCTCTCTTTCTCGCTCTCTTTCTCTCTTTTTTGCTCTCTCTCTCTCTCTCCCCTTGTTTCTCTCTTTCTCCCTCTCGATCCCCTCTTTTTGTGTTGGGTCTCTTTTGTTCTCTCTCTTGCCCTCTCTCTCTTTTGTTTTCTCTCATTCTCTCCATTCCTCTTTCTCTCGATCCCTTTTTTCCTGTGTTGGGATTCTATCGAATTGCAACCTCCGAGGGAATGTCGGGACATGTGGGAGGAGTTTTTTTTCTCTCTCTTTTGCTTTTTCTATTGGTCTCCCTCTCTCTCTTTCTCCCACTCTCCCTTTCTCGCGATCCCCATTTTTCTGTGTTGGGATCTTACCAAATTGCGGTGCCTGAGGGAATTCGAGATTTTCTTTTTCCTGTCCCTCTCGCTCTCTCTGGATGGATCTCTCTGGATCGGTCCCTCTCTCTCTCCCTCTCTCCCTCTCTCTCTGTTGGTCGATCTTTTTCTAATTCTTCCTTTGTTCTCTCTTTCCCGTACAATCTCTCTCACTTCTGGATTTATTATCTCTTTCGGTACTTTCTATCTCTCTCTGTGTCTCTCTCTCTCTCAATTGATTTCTGTGGATCTCTCTCTCTCTCTCGCCCCCCGATATTGATCTTGCCCCAAGCTGTCTTTTAATGGACTCTTTCTGTTCCTCTATTTACTATATTAGTTTATTTTTTATTTATTTATTTATTATTATTATTTTTTTTTTCGCAGAGTGCGGGACACAAAGAAATGGAAGAAGCTCTTCAATTAAGTTTTATAAATAAACCTTTCGATTTGGACGTCGATTGGTCTCTGAAGGGTTTAGCCGCACCTTGTTATATTACGGTTATTTTCCTTGACTCTCTCTCTCTCTCTCTCTCTCTCTCTCTCTCTCTCTCTCTC
>JBBHKE010002382.1:0-28714 GCA_037447655.1 Zygnema cylindricum | reverse complement strand
ACGACGGTCGGTTAACGGTTAACAATTTTGGAGCGTGACAAAACTCGGTCGGGCGTCGGTTACTCAGATTTTGAAAAAAAAAAACGGTCGGTTTCGGGTATGATTTTTTTTTACTTTTGCGACCTCTAACCTATAGCTACACCGCGAATCGCTATTAGCGTTAACAAATATTTAGTGTTAATGAACAATTAGTGTGATTAACCCTAATTGGGAATTGGGGATTTTTAAGGAAATCAATCACTCTAGTTTGGTTTTTAGAGTTTTTTTAATCACTCTATTTAGTAATTTGGGTAAAAATTTATGGGCGCCGAATTAGCGTGATTAACACTTAAAGCGATTCGCGGTTTATTTGCGAAAATTCTGTAATTTTTGTACATTTATACTGATAGATGTCCGTTCTAAACTCACGTTATACAGGGTACGGAACAGATGGTCATATGTGGCATGCCACATTATATACAGTGAAAATGTAACCCTATGTATTATAAAGTTGTACAATATAGAGTACTATTTTTATACTTATAGCCGATAAGGATATTGTTGGCTCGGAGCGATATATCAAGACCCTTAACGATCTGACAACAAATAACTATCGGTGTCGGTTTTATCGCGATAAGTTTCTTGCCGATTCAGAACACTACAGAATATGCGTTCTTATGACATTGTACCATTAAAACATTTTTTAATTCGCAAACGCCTTGTCGTTTTTCACGCCTGCTTTTCCCACCTTGTTTTTCTGAAAAGAAAACCACAAGCTGAACGGAAAGTAGAAAAGAGCGTGATTAGATATATTCTGGTTAAGACTTTCTAATGGATTTTGGTGGATTTTTGTCCAACTTGTCAAAACGCAAAATCCCTTTGCAACTTGTAAATATATTTGTGGTAGTCCATCGTCGCACCAACATATATCATCCTGGTGTAGAGATTCTATACGTCTTTAATGGACTACTATACTCACCTGTCAGAGATGAGTAGTCCATTACAAAGACGAATGGAAAGATTGCTTCCCGGATGAAGACCGAACCATAATCGAACGGTCAATGTTTTCGACCGTACTCGTGTATAATAATATCGGATCTTCTAAACACTACAGTACCGCATGGTCAACTAAATCCAACATTTAACAATAGATTGATTTTTTATCTGATGGATCTTCACCCTTAACTTACTTAAATGTACATGCATAATATCAATATTTGTGACCACTTTGAAAAGCGTATGACCTTAGGGTGTGTCTCCATGTGCCAAATACAAGTTTTTTTGTCGTTTCCCTCAAAAACTTAAATTTGTATAGAAAAAGTGAAAAAAATGAAAGTACAATTTGCGGCATGTTCAAACTTAAGGCGGTCTTCCATTTAAGGGAAAGTGGGGTTGTTTACTAGACGTCGTACGTTTTCATACAACTTCAAACCATTTTATTTCGTTTATCAGACGAAACATCTTTACTGGATACCTGTCAAGATACACGAAGCGTATTGGCGTAATCTTGATCGTTGGATGTTTCTCTTTTTTCAAATCCACGGAGCAATCGCGCAAATCATCTAGTGTGTGGGTAGTCTCCTCGCGAGGACACTAGCTTCACACTGGATGTGTACCATTGGTACACGTGAAATTATAAAAAAAATATCTACGACAAATACGCGATTACAAGCCTACACGTCTTATAGGCCATGTGCCTTCTACCATGGTGGATGCAGGTCGACCGAATGTATCCTCGCATGTTCCTTCTAACATCCACTGACCTTCAAAGTTTGCCGCGCCTTTTTGCCATTACGTTTTGAAATTTTGATTTCCATTTTCAAAGTAAAAATTTAGTCGCAAATTTGTCGTACGACTAATTAACAACCTCCGATGATATAGATATTTCGTTAAAATTTTCCGTTTAAATCATAGTTCAAAAGTAGGTGAAAGTAGGCACATACAATATGCCTATTGTACGCAAAATATACAATATGGCCTTAAGACCCATATTGTATTGGTTGCAAAATGAAAAATAATAGTAACATGGTTGAGTAGCACCTCGATCGATAGAGAATTGAACGTCATGTCTAAATTTTGAAAAACATTCGGACAAATTTTTATTTTACCGTGAGTTTTGAGGTATTATTTATTTAAACCGTCAGATTTTGACGATCGGACGGTCGCTGATCAAAGTAGCGATCTAAGAAGATCACATGAAAAGCCCATAACACAACTTCCGATAGGACTTACGTCCTCGTTTTTTTTTTCCCGGTTTTTTTTCTCGCGGAATGTCATCCTTCGCCGTGTCAGTTCGCTAAAAAAAATCGTCTTGCGGCGTGCGCTGTACTATGATGATACGTCAGATTCGTACGTTCGTACAAGAGTGTTTACAACGCACACACATACAGTATGCCTACTCTGCGCGAGTTTTGTGCCAAGTTTTGTGCGCCTACCAAAGGCCTACCATAAAAACGCCTACTTTTGAACTATGGTTTGAATAATATTTTTAGATTTTCAAAATTTGAATACTAAACTACGTGGCACCAACCAAAACGAGCCAACGCAGGTGGTAGGCCGTCCGTCCATTATCGGATGGCCAATACAAATTCTGCAACTTCTAAACAGGAAAACATTACTGTAGTCTTCGCGCGTGCAAACTTTTTGCACGCGTGAACGAAGCTCATGCCGTACTGCCGTTTTCAGCAGTTAAAAATGTCGGTTCATAATTTATTAATTTCCACAATTGAAACTCGCTACAGTACGGACCTCGGGGCCGTCGGATAATTTTACCTGCATCTTATTAACTGCCGTATCGCATTCCGCAGTTTGCAAGGAACGGGATTACAGTTCAGTACAGTACGAATTGTTCTCAGTTTTTGCTTTTCGAGTCAAATATTCAATTTATCGACATCATTACTATGGAATGTAAACATAGTTGTTCAAATCGCGCGATTTTTTCCTTTTTTCCGATTGAAACGTATAATTCGTGACTTTTGAAAAAATCGTAAAAAAACGTCTACTGTAAACTGAAACTGGAAATTTACGGGAACATGTAAACAAATTACTGTAACTGCACATTTTTTTACGTATATGTACGGAATAAAACGGGAATTATGCGTCGTACTTATTGGTACTTTCTGTTCAGTGAACTGAACAGGAATACCACGGAAGTTGTACGTTCTTTAATCGAAAATGTACGGACATTTTCGAAAAGAGACGTTGTACGTCACAATAATTTCGCGCGTTCAGTTTGAAATTTGTACGGGCGTCTTCTTCATTTTTTTTTTAAAGAAGACGCCATGGAACATTGAAAACGAAACTGCGAGGAAGCCGCTTCCCCATATCCTACCCTCCTCCCTCCCAAGCTTTTTACTATCCTCGCCTCTAGACTTCGACAAAAGCAATCATGCCCAGAAATCGTGCAAATTTCTATGTCGTGCAAATTGTTGAATGTGAAAAATGTCATTTGTTCTTGGTCTGTATTTTATTTTTTTGGAGTAACGCGCTGTCTGCGAGATAGAGAAAGAAGGTAGACAGAAGGCAGACATGTCTGTGCGCTGTCTGCGAGATAGAGAAAGAAGGCAGAAAGAAGGCGGTCGTGATTGTCTGTCAGATAGGCTCGGAGAGACGAAATTTCATAAAATTTTACCTTCGTGGCACTCGAACCCGGGTACATCAAATGCGTAGCGTACTATATGGTGATCGACTGGACCAGTTGGTGGAAAAATTCCGATGCAAGCCAAGAGTGTAATAAAAATATAAAGAGTTTATTGTTTTACCGCTCATTTACCAGGAAAAACTTGTAAACTGCGTTATATGTAATAGTTTTTTGTTTTTTTATGTACGGAATAGTACGGAAGGAAATTCATTAACGATTTTTTGCGATTTGATCAAAAGGTTCAATGTGTTTGTTACGTATAATTCGTCACGTACGGTACGTTCGCACTAATCGCCGTGAACAACTATGAATGTAAACCATAGTTCAAAAGTAGGCGTTTCTATTGTAGGCCTTTTGTAGGCGCCATTATCGTAAGTTGTGTTATGGGCTTTTCATGTGATCTTCTTAAATCGCTACTTTGATCAGCGACCGTCCGATCGTTAAAATCTGACGATAGTCCTATCGTAAGTTGTGTTATGGGCTCTTCATGTGATCTTCTTAGATCATTACTTCAACGACCGTCCGATCGTTCAAATCTGACGGTTTAAATAAATAATACCTCAAAACTCACAGAAAAATATTTTTTTGTCCGAATATTTTTCAAAATTTAGTAGTGTTGGGTATCGAGGACCCTTTGCCGATATTCGATATATATCGAACTTCAGGTACCGGATAATCGATATATCGCTTCGATATATCGAAAACCAAATTATCGCGATGTATTGGCGATATATCGCCAATATATCGAAACATAAAAAAAAAAAAAAATTTTTTTTTTTTCCCCCCCCCCCCCCCCCCCCCCCCCCGCTCAGTGGGGGGGCGAGGGGGGGGGTAAATATCCGTACGATTTTCCGTACTATGAATGTACGGACACCCATTTTTTTGCGATATATATCGCGATGATTTATGCTGGTCCCAGTACGATATATCGAGGAGTCTGCTAGATCGATATTCGATATATCGAATATCGCAATTATCGCGATATGAATTTACCCGATACCCAACACTAAAATTTAGACATGACGTTTACTTCTCTATCGATCGATGTGCAACTCAACCCTGTTACTATTTATTCTCATTTTGCGACCAATACAATATGGGTCTTAAGGTCATACTGTATGTTTTACGTACAATAGGCATATTGTATGGGCCAACTTTCACCTATTTTTGAACTCTGATGTAAACATTCCTTCCTACATTATTTGACGAAATGCACTTATGTAATGTGACTGACAAATATCCGTACGCTATGACACTCGAATGCTGGAACATAATCGTACAGGAAAATATACGTTAATTTCTATGGTAACTGTGCCCGTTTCGCCAGTTACTGTGCTCGAATAATTCTATACAAAGTTTACAGTGGTATCCTCCTCAGTAAGTAATTATTTGGTGTGCGTCATCCTCCGAATCCTTACACGCATAGGACCAAAAGTGCGAAAACGCGTGCAAAACGCTTTATGTGACATTACCGTATTATATGCGTAATATACGTATTTTATCGATTTAATACGAGTATAATATGGTTCTACTAAGATATAGGCATATAGCGTTTGCACTCTTTTCCACACTATTTATCTATGCTTTCACAGACTATTTTAGTATGGAATTATGTACATGATATCCGGCAATGGCCTTTTGTTTGTTAAGTTGATAAGTTGTTAATCGCACACCATTTTTTTGTCCCAAAAAAAGTTGGTACTGTAGTTCTTTTGCTGCTGCAACTCTTTGGTGACATCCACTTCTATTGCTGAGCATCTGTATTAGGTTTCTTATTTTCTCTCCCTTTCCTTCTCCCTTTCTTCCATCTTTCTCTCTCCTTCTCTCTTTCTCTCTCCTTTCTTCTTTTTTATCTGTTTCTCGATCTTTCTTCTCTCTTTCTTCTTTTGTTTCTTCTCTCTTCTCCCTCTTTCATCTTTCTTTCTTTCTTTCTCCCTTTTTCTTATTTCTCTTCTCTTTCTTTTTCCTTCGTTTCCCTTTCGCTCTCTTTCTCTCATACTTCTTTCTTCTCCTTCTTTCTTCCCTCTTTCTTTACTTTTTCCTCTCTCTTTCTTCTCTCTTTCTTCTCTCTTTCTTCTTCGCTTTTCCTCTCTTTCGACTTTCTCTTTCCTTCTTTCTTCTTCTGCCTTTCCCTTCGTCCGCCCTTTTTTTGGTGACGTCACAGTTATCCAAGGTAAGGAGGCGGCCTCCTGCTGTAGTGGTAGTTATTTATATAACTCCTGTATATATATATATATGTTTCTGCATGAAAAAAGCTGCATCAGATTGCAAAGAAGTCGGTCTTTAGATGTTCGCTTTTTGCCTATAACTTTTGTTTTTTTTTTAGATGCATAAAATAGACCAATAATACTTCTGCTATCAAGTATAATACTTCTGTTATTAATTAATAAGTAATACAATATAAAGTTATACTGCTAGTAGTAATACTTCTAGTAATAATACTATGTTACGTTAATCAATAATTCTGCTGTTTTTTTTAGCATACACTTTATGATGTTCAAAAGTTGTTTTCTGTGATTCTCAAATCTGACGTCCTTTTGTGCTTGCTGCTTTGCAATCTTTTGCATGATGTTGTTTCCATGAAATCATTCTTGTTTTGTATTTAATCTGCTAGCATTGACAAAAGTATGTTTCTTATAGTATTGCTTCTAACCCTAACCCTAAACTTAGTTCTTTCAGTTTTTGTAGTTTCGTTCCCGAGTTTCAACAGATTCCTAGTCCTGTTAGACTCATGTTTCACGTGTAAATTTTATAGTTTAAAATTGCGAAAACAAATTGGAAACGTTTGATGTGGTTTTCCCGTTCTACGCACGTGTACTTAGGTTTCATACTATATGCGTATTATACTAAAAAAAACCATGTAATAATCTTATTATATGTGGAAAATCCATATAAAACTTGTATTATAATAGTTACTGGTATAGTATTGGGTAACCACCCACGCTTCCAATTGTTTCCGTACATCTGAATTATTATAAGTTTCTTGTTTTCTCAATTTCCAATCGTTCAGAAAGCAGTTTTTAAGCTTGAACTCTGTGAAAATTCAACTTCCGAGTTTTTCATGTGTATTTTCATCAGCTCTTAATCGTAAGGGTTTTTTTGGTTTTAGTGTTTTTTGTATTTCATTCCTTATTTTTTCGTTTTTTTTTGTGTTTTTCTTTGCACTAACATGGATTTTTGCGTTTGTGAGATGCACTCGCCGGCCTCCACTCCATCTGCAGGAGAGCTCCAGGATCGAAAAAGGACAAAAAAGTTCAGAAAGAGACAAAAGCTCAGAAACAGACAACAAATTCAACAGATTCATCATTTGTGCCCCTTGAGGGACGTTGGGGACGAGCTTATTTCCTAAAACTCTGGAAAAGGTTCCAGGAAGGTTCCTAATTGGAGGTGCCTTCTAAAAGACATGTCGGTGTTTATTTAATTTTGTTTTATTTTGTCAATTTGACACCGGAATTCAGTTCTTCTTTGGGAGTTTTGGAAGAAGGTTACGAAATCATTTGTTTGGATGGATAAACAAAAGTTTTTGTCTTTAGTAGAACAAAAAAGGAAGAAAGCTTTGGAGCAGGATCAAAGCAGGAAGCTTTGGCAGCAAAAATTGGAGGCGGGGTTGGCTTATCCAAAAAAGAATGATGACAAACATAGTAGGAAAAAGAAAAAGCATCACTCCAGTAAGAAAAATTCACGCTCCGGTTCTTCTCATGATTCTTCGTCAAGCAGTGAAGATTCTGATTCTGAGGAGGAAGAGAGGAGAAGTCGCCACCGACGGAAAAAAGCGACAAAATCGCGGCTGAGTCGAAAACATCGGAGAGAGGTTTCTGATTCTGGGAGTGATCCAAGCACAAATGATGACACAGAAGACGAAAAGCGAAGGCGAAAAAGGAAGGAGAAAATGCGCAGGAAACAGAGGTCTATTTCTGATTCAGGAGCTGATTCTGCTGAACGGTATGTTTTTTTAAGCGGAGTTTTCTTTGACTTTTCCTTGTTTTTTCTTTTTTCCATTTTTCTTTTTTCTTTTTCTATATATATATATATATATATTTTTTTTAAAGGTTTCCTGTTTTGCAGTTGCTTTTAGTTTGGGACCCTGGTGTGGCCAACTAATTCTAGTTCAGTTTACAGTTAAACACGTTTGATTTCAAGTGTTCTAGTATATGCTTTTTTTGGAGAGGCTTTACTTCCTGCCATTTGTTTTTTTGTGGCTGTTTTGAGGTGCTTATCGATTGATAGTTTTAGTTCTAATGCGTTTTTATTGTTACGTTTAGAATATGTTTAATGTTTTTTGTAAACTTGTGCGTTTTTGTTTGGATTTTGTGTTATGTTTTTTAACCATGCTTGGTTGTCTGGAAACTGAGCTGTATTTCTCATTTTTTATGGAATTTACTGTTTTACAGGAGGAAGAGGAGAAAGCGGTTCAGTGATTTTGGTTCCGACCACTCTCAAGATGAGGAGAACACCGAAGACGAAAAACGGAAGCATAAGAAGAATCGGCACAAAAAGGAAGAGGATATTGCGAAACATAGAAATAGAGACGATACCCATGCCAATAATGGGGAGTATAATAAGTCGAAAAGCCATACTCCGGAACCCGAATACAAAGTAGGCAAAAATTTAATCGAAGAAACAAAAACGGTTTCTTTTGAGGGAGTGGAGGGAGAGAAAGAGGAGGTTACAGATCGTCAGGCAAGGCCAGGTACTCCTGAACCTGTGATAAACGGCTCAAATCATAGAGTTTGAGGGTAGGAAGAAGAGTTAATCGAAATGTGATTTGAGGAATGTGAAAGTTAAGAGAATGAAGTTTCTGAGAATGAATTAGGGAAGATAGTGGGAGATTAAAACTGCACACAATTTATGGAGTTTGAGGAGGTTGAGAGTTAATTGAATGAGTTATTTGATGATGGATTTAGGGTAGATAGTGGGAAGAGTAAAACAAATGTGAGGAGTCGGAGAGAACAAAAGTAAGTTTTCTTGAAAGTTGATTAGGGCAGATAGTGGCAGGCAAAGCTTAACAAATGGCTAGCATTTCCCTCCCTCTCTCCCTCTCTTCTCTCTTCTAAGTCAACATTGGTGAAGCTCCAGTTATCCCTGTTTTAGACTTGGTTGACCTAAATATTTTGGGGAATAGAATACTTGCTGATGTCTTGCTCCAATTTTTCTTAGGAGGATTTTTTTTATCAGGACCATTTTTTCCATTAGGTCGTCTGTAAGGGATGATGCCATGACATTTCAAGTTGTTTTGCTCTATTTTGGATTTTTTATGCATATTTTTTGGAAGATGGTTAAATGGAAAGGTCGTGGTTAGTGTAATTCTTAAAGCCCTAAAAGGCCCTGATTGCACCTCAAGACACTAGGAAGTCCTAGAAAACCCTAAGAAATCTAAAAAAACCCTAAAAACTGCCTGAGACCTTATATTGTGTATACTTTGACAATTCCATTGTGTGCATAACACTGCCCCACCGGTATTAGAGTTCGTCACTCAAATTCGTGTGAGCGTTTTATGACTCAAAAGTCACATGAGAGTGTTGACATCATTGTTTTAGTGGCTGATAATCGGCCACGTTTCAAAACAGAATTTAATGTAGTTTCAGATGGTTTTCCTTCGCACTTTCTTAATATAGCTCAGTCAAAAAATAGTGTTTACCCTAAAATAGGCAAATGTCCGTTGCAATGGAGAACCCTTCATTAGCAAAAAACAACATTGACCAACCAATCAGCACTTCTCCTCTCAAAAAAAACTTTTGACCTGCAACACCTCTTCCTATCATTGTGCATTTCTGAAACGATTTGATGCTTACAACATCTAAAAATACTTCTTCTAATAACGAATTTAATATATAATGAATAATATATTTAATGAATAATATATAATGAAAGGCTCCTTCCCACCAAAAATAATTAACAGGATCCCATTCGTATCCCACGTCAGTGAAGGTATACACAGATATTTAAAAGCCTGGCCACATTTTCAACTTCCAAAAGAAATGCTCGAGCAGATACAGCCTCCCCCTCCTCCCTCTCCTTAACCCTCTCCCTCTCCCTCTCCCTCTCGACTTCGCTTTTGTGAAATGGCATCCGTTGCTTGAGACCCCTCCACGGCCCTTACATGGAATAAATTCCGTACAGGCTGGAAATGGACTGTTGGTACTCACGCGCACTTCGAAAAAAAAATCAGAAACCTCAAACTCGTGCGACAGCGTCTGCCTATTCGTTTGCATCTTTAAACGACTTTGATTACATGCGGCTTTGATTACAGCCTGTCCGAAGGCGCGTGGACCTGCGCCACATGTAAGGTTCCTATCTCACATCCATCGTGGAAAGTACGTGACTTTTCCACGTGTAAACATTTTAAACGTCCAGTGTGTAGCTAGTCTACTCCTCGAAAAAAAGGGAGGAGACTACACTGCCCATCGTTATTAGGGTTAAAGAAAAATTAGTGTAAATGCGAAACTAGAATTAATAATACTAATTTAGTGCTAGGTGACGTAGCAGATTTTGGTCCACTTCCTTAAATAATGTTGTATTTTGTGATTTTTGGCCAAAAAAAGTCGCGACAGAATTAGTGTTATTAACACTAACAACGATGGGCGGTGTAGCTAGACAGTGGATAAGATGGCCACTTGCTTCGAAAACACATAATTGGACGGTCGACGTTGTCGCCCAAAAGTTTGAAGAATCTTGACGAATCTACAGTAATCATGTTTTATTAAAAAAAAAAAAAGCATTACGGCCCTGTACGGAAATGCACTTTTTACAGTAATGAACCTCACTGTTCGCCTGATGGAGGTTCACCCTAATACGACATCACTGTAATGTTTATGTTTTTTTTTCTCAAAATAGGTAAACAATATAGCAAAATAGGCCCCACTACGCGACAGCACCTCCTCCTTGTCACCATGTACCTCCGGATCTGAAGTTTGTCTTCTTCTTCCCCACTACGCGACAGCACCTCCTCCCCGTCACCATGTACCTCCGGATCTGAAGTTTGTCTTCTTCTTCCCCACTACGCGACAGCACCTCCTCCCCGTCACCATGTACCTCCGGCTCTGAAGTTTGTCTTCTTCTTCCCCACTACGCGACAGCACCTCCTCCCCGTCACCATGTACCTCCGGATCTGAAGTTTGTCTTCTTCTTCCCCACTACGCGACAGCACCTCCTCCCCGTCACCATGTACTGGATCTGCCCTCGGCCCTGCCAACAACGCGCGAGAATCATAGGTCGGCCCCTCTTCCAAATCTTTAACCATTCTTTCAGCCATTAACCCTCACCCATTTCTCCAAAATCTCCACATTACCATTAAAATATCTTTCCTCCCTTTCATATCATCTTCCATTTATGATTCTTTTCCTTTCCAGATGATTCTGGATCCTGACCCTCCACTTTGAGTTTTCATCTTTTCAGACCATGATTTCGATGCGCCACTGACGGTTGCTGTCAGATCGTTTCGGCCTTGATGACCCGATTGCTGATTTGATCCACCGATCTTTTCCGTTGCCCTTTCTGATACCACGGTTCGTCGATGATCTGGATTCCAGGTCCTTCCTGATTCTCCTCTCTCTATCACTTCCTATGCTTCTCCCTCTCATTCAAAGACCATGTCCAGCCAGGCATACTCGCCCCTTTTCCCTCGTTCAGCTCCTCCACCTAAACCTCGCACACAAGCCTCAACACGGATAGAATGTAGCGGGTGTCATAACTATTTCGCGAATGGGGCCGGTATTGCCCGACATACAAGGAGTTTTCAACAATATTTGGCCCAGAACGACCCTTCCTCTTGTACCCTTTCTTCCACCATACTCCTGTCCGGACCTACGAGCAAAGATTGGGCATTTGTACGAGATTTAGACGTGCTCGGAGCTTATAATTTGGGGGCCCCTTGTCCGCGATTATACACGCGGATTCCCATGGCTGTGCGGATTATCGTACAGGACGCCCTCCACCTTCCTTTGTCTCGTATTTATTAGGATCCCACGGATGTTGGACCTTGGCACCTTCTTTTCATGTTTTCACTTTGGGTTCTAGTCTTACCTGGCCGTGGAGGTGGTAGCGGGGCCAGAGAAACTATGGCGCGATGTCGACGTTTCCTTCGAGGTGATTGGCAGGCCCTTCATGCCGAGCACGAGGATCGAGTTGCGAGTGCTTCCTTCACACCACGTCGTAGATTTCGGACTTCAGATGTGCCATATTTGCCCTAAAATCTTTGCCCTATTGGTATCAGACAAACACCTTTTTTGACAGTTTATTTCTAAAAACCATGGAATTATTTTTCTTTGATTATCAAATAACCAACCATTAGTGTACAAATCCATGTGAGAAAGAATCTATTTTGTTCAAGAACTAAAGATCAACAACCAAAGATGGCAGAAACTACAATATCGACAATGAAAATGCAGTTTTGCAATTTTTTTCAAAGAACGATTTTAAAGGTTTTAAGTACCTTTTTGAGTTTAGTTAAAGGTTCTCGATTAGAGTAGAGTTTTTGCAATAAATCAAAATTCTCTCTTTTTCGTTTTTATCTTTTCCCCTTTTCCTCCCATTTTTACCTTATCGCTAAGGAACCTCCGTGGCCATCACTAGCATTCATTTCAGTCCGAAAAAAATTGATTGAATGGAGAGATAGCGAGGGAGGGAGGGAGGGAGGGAGGGAGAGACGTAGGGATAGTGAGTGAGTGAAGGAGAAAAACCGTACGAGAGTATATTTCGACCTTTGTCCCGTACGAATCTCTAGTTGTACTTTCGGATATGTACCTGTCACGTCACCGAAACATCAATTAGTACACGATATAATCATAATACCTGCCGACGTCTTATGGCATGACAGCGTGACGATTGTATACGTCGACAATGCCAGTGACGGCTGTCAACGTCTACAATCTGTGATGACGCACGTTATTTTTCTTAACTGCTTGTGACGTCGCGTGACTTTTCGTGACATTGTAGACCTACCGCCCTCGAGCCTGTGCCGTTTCATGGTTGAAGAAGATGCGTTTTGCCTTTGCGTCTATTGTCGACTTGACGTGAAATGGCATCGGAACCTTGAGACCCTTGCAAAAAAAAAATCCGTACCGGATGGAAACGGACAAAACAAAACAAACTGTGTACTTCTCTTTGTCGTATTAAACAAAAACGGACAAAACATAGCGAATTGTGTACACTTCCACGTCGCTTGAAATCTTTTGAAAAATTTCAAAGAATACGGCACGCGCGAATAAATTTTCCTATTTGTTTATAGAAAATCCCTAATTTTAAAACACATCGCGCATGTGTTTTAAACATAAGGTTGAAGATGACGTTTTTTTCGTCGAAGTGGGTCGAAAAACACAAGACGACAACATGTAGTACATCTTAAATTCGATGATGACGCAAAATGTACTTCTCTTTTTCTCTATTTTTTTGTACGGTTGAAACTTACGCTGTACGGCTGTAATTTTTACAAGAAAACGACAGAAAAAAGCCCTTACTTAAGCACACAGAGACGCACCCTAAGCAAAACAATATCTTCAACTTGTGATGCCGCCCTTAGGGTACGTCCCCATGTATTAAAGTATCTATTTTTCTCTATCTTTTGCCCTAAAATTCAAGGAACTTTGACAAAAACTTTAGCCGTACGAGAAAATCATTTTTACCAAAGTAGAGTGAACGTCAATTCATACTTTAGATGTACGGCGTGTCTGTCGTCATGTGAACACATTTTGGCGTTTTCCCCTTTTCGACCTCAGGGCAAGAGAATCCAACCCAAAAAAAAACTTCATCCAAAATCACCTCGAGGGGGTGATTTTAGTCAAAGTACCGGCCAAATAGCGAATGAAAAACGATCCAAGCACGCGCCACAAGAGTGGGAAAATTTTTGGACGAGGGAGAGTCCTCGCTATTTTTCTCCGTGCCTGTCACGCGCATGTACGGAAAAAAATTGCAGGGGTCTCGGACCTCCACTTTCATTCATGGGTCTTTTTCAAAATTTTGCGCCGTCGTTGCCTCTCCCCTCTCCCTCTCACACCAACGCTTTAACCTCACACTTTTTAGAACGAGACACGACAATATTGGTATAAAATGAAAGATCTTTTAAAATTATTATTTTTGATTTTTTTTAGGTTTTTTTTTAATGGCAAGTCGAGTGAGAAAAGTTAAAAAAAGGAAATGGGAAAACCATGGCGGAAAGTTATTGAATCAGTGACGTCGACGTTGTCGCAAGTGAGCATGACGTCAGAATGTCACGAAACCCTAAACATCTACAATTTCACAAAAATCTAGACGTCTACCACTGTCGCTGTTTTTGTTGGCGTCACTAATCGTCGAAAGTTTCGTAGTAGGCTTCAATCGTCACAACTTGTACCTACGTCTACAACCGTCACATGTCAAAGTTCCGATTTCATTTTCGCACATATGGTCGCTCTTCAAAGTAGTACGGAGAATCTCTACTACAGTCCAAAATACTTTATCAAAATACAGATTACATGGGGACGTACCCTTACATATCCACATACTGAAGTACCCAGTCATTATATTAAACATAGTTCAAAAGTAGGCGAAAGTAGGCCCATACAATATGCCTATTGTATGCAAAACATACAATATGACCTTAAGACCCATATTGTGTTCGGACCTATTCGGACCAATTAAAACATTCGGACCAAAAATTGGACCAATTAAAACATTGGGACCAAAATTTTTTACTTACACCGTCAGATTCGGACGATCGGGCGGTCGCTGATCAAAGTAGCGATCTAAGAAGATCACATGAAAATCCCATAACTCAACTTACGATAAAGGCGCCGACCAAAGGCCTACCATAAAAACGCCTACTTTTGAACTATGATATTAAACGATAAAATAGAAACGAACAGCTTGAACATTTTTTTTGACGTCCGAACATTTAATTTGAATGTTTCCTCTACAACCAGATGGGTTTTCCATTGCAAATTTTGCAATGAAGTTCTATTTTTTTCTAGACAAATTCTGAATATTACCTAAAAGGCTCCAGCATCCGGGGAGCCAACGTGGAGCCTCCTTGTTTCTTATTCTACCAGCAAGAGGACCAATCGACATCGACGACCTTCACGGTTGTGGACCTTACTTTATTACGGTAGTAAGTAATCTTCATCAATAGTACGGTGAAGACTTTATTTAGTTTAAATTTTTTGAAAGATACATTAAAAAAATACAGCAACAATAATGTAAAAAAAATATTTATGAAGTTGAATTTTCTTTTTTTGGTTGAAACGGTTAACACTTTTTGCGAGAAAGAACTAGGATAAAAAACTGGCGACCAACCAGGTATATACAAATTCTAGGAATGTACATCTAGCGAAAGATCAGAAAACGACTTTTTAATAGATTACAAATGGTTAAGACGAGGTACATTTGGATGCAATCAGATAGACAAAGAAAGTAGTTGAACCCCAAGCTCTCATGTCACTTCTAGTTCTACTGTCATTTATATCCATCATATTTGAAGTAGATTGAACAGTTAGCTCCAAACCGATGAAAAAGTTTCCATTCATGTGTGCACTTCATATATCTTTGATTAACCGCCGTGTACGTTTATCATGAAATGTTTACCACGGCACCTTTGGTGCGAGACCCGAAGACTGACTGAGTCAAGTTGCACCCTTTGACACACACCTTAAATTATAGAAAATGTTCCACTACGACTAAAATGGCCTGGTTTTATTGTAAAGCTATAAGCGTAAATATTTGATGGCTCAGCTAAAACAGCTCAGCTGTATGAGTAGTTAGCATATTGAACTACAACTAAAGCATTTTCAAATGGATACAGTCATGCATCATTTCAATGTTGCTGTACTCTATGCCATGTCTTCTACAGGCCTGGAGCACCAAAATGTTCGTACTGAAAAATCAGACAGCGTCTGCCAGAGGCCAAAGAACCCTAAAAAAAAAGAACAAACACCTAACTGCAAAGGAGCAATGAAAAAGGAAGAAGACCCGACTACAAAAGAACAAAGAGAATGAATGAAGACCCGCAAAGATAGGAAGGAGGAAAACACGACTTCAAAGAGCTGTGGAAAAGAAAGAAAACCTAACTGCAAAGGAACAAAGAGAACGGAAGATCTGGCAAGGAGCGAAGTAAAAGGAAGAAGACGTGACTCTGGGGTTCAGGCAGTCATTTAGTTCTTTAGTCTCACACTACAGAACTTACAGGGGAGTTCTATCACAAGTCTTTCCGCGGTGAAACACAAACAACTTTGTGCATACTTCAATATTATCCTTCAAAGTAGTTTTTTCAAACGTTGTTATGCAGTAAATTACACCAAATTTTGCCTAAAATATACATAAGTGTCCTGCTTATACCTGATCCCTCTCTAAGAGATGTAAAAATAGACAACACATGATTATGTACAACAGGTTGAGAAATCCAGTAATCACTAGATGGGACGAATTGCAAATTTTAAGTCTTATAATAAACTGAAGCTAGTTTTATTGCAGCCAAGTCCTAAGCTATTCTACTACCAAAACACAATCCATTTGTCCCTCAGAGTGTTGACGTACGTAAATCGTGCCGATCGATGACCGGAATTGTGGTAGAATCCACTCTAAAACCTATATAAAATTGGACCCACCAGCGTAACATCTGAGTTGACACAGACAAAACATATGTACGCGCTTTTTCAAAGAACAGATACATTACAAATACATCTGACCATTCACCAATTGTTTGAAACCAATGTTTGACGTCGACGATCCTCCTCCCTGACGATATGCTCTACAACAACATCATTCACCCTTGTATTCAATAGCCGCTTCGAGAGCCTGTCCCTAGTCGTCTCCGGTTTTTGCAACATTGCAGCGAGCCCATTAGTCTTGTTCTTCTTCCTGTTTCTATCACTAGTGCGTTCAGTTTCCACTGAATCTTCTCCAAGAATTTCATTATGGCCTTGCGAAGTTCCTGCAAGCGCTGCTTGTCTCAAAACTGCTTCATTATGCTCCCTTGCACGCCTAGCACCTATCCGTTTTAAAACCTCCTGTCTCTTCTGCTCTTGTTCAAGTCTGTCTCTCTTTCTAACATTGTTAATAGCCTCATGTGCCAATTTATTTCGTACGTCGGAGTCTTTTGTTTGTGATTTCCCCAGTCCACTCCTTTTTGCATTTCTTTCTTCGCCTTCATCACCACAACAATCTGCATTCATCCCATCATCATCATCATCATCATCATCATCATCAATCTGTCCTCTATCAGCAGGCCACTCGCCTCGTCTTCGACTGCTATCGGTTGTCTCATCGCGTGGTATTATGACGCCATGCAAAGGACATTTAAAATCGCTTGCATAATCCTCCACTTTTTAGAGGGGGCTTTGCAAGGCCGGTTGGGTAAAGCCTGAGGCTCATAATAAGAAGCGCGGGAAACCACGAAACTGAAGAGAAGACGACAAAAAAAGCCTGACACGATATCTTTCGGCAAAGATTTTATAGCGGATTTTGGTGGACTCGTTTCCACCTTGTCCGAAGACATATGCCATATGGGCATAAAATGGCCCCCGTTGCGACGTTTCAAAATTACGGTGGTACAGTACACCGTGAATCGCTATTAGTGTTAATGTTTTTTTCGCCACCTAAAACTTTTTTTCTCCGTACACACTTGTCCGATTTTTAATCTGATGCCGCCAATCGGAAGCTGAGAATGTTACCTTTCAATCGCAGCCGTCAGATCCTCAATCTGACATGTGTGTACGGAGAAAAGATGTTTTAAGTGGCAAAAAAAATTGTTAACACTAATAGTGTAGCGATACATCGGTCCATTGTTCCACGAATTAGATCATCCACGTGTAGAAATCCTACACGTTCTTTAATGGACTACAGTACGAAGTACGGAGGAAAGATTGCTTCGTAGACGAATACAAAAGAAAAATCGAACGGTCAATGTTTTCTCCCGGATCCTTGGAGAATCTCAATCCGACCCTCTGTAACGCTGTTTTCCAAAAAAACAAAAATAATAATACGACATGGTACCGCGAGTTAAGGAATTTTGTAAACAGCCTCACTTTTCGCCTTATATAAATACACTCTAATTTAGGGTTGACGAGGCACACATCTTAAAATTTTATAGCCATATCAATAAATGTACAGAAAAACGACAAAAAAGGACGAATCTCTCTGCTCACACTCGATTTAACCTTAACCAGTAAGATCCTCTGCCGGATGGATTAGGGTTGTCGTCTCTATCCGTACAGTTTTGAGAAAAAGACAAGAAAGAAGTCTGATTTTGCCGGCTGTTTCATTATTCTGACATTTCTGACAATGAGGTATAAAATCGTGCCACGTCATCTACTTTGTCGTTTTGTCGAGAATCAGTACGAACAGATCTAATCAATCGACATTCAATAAAACGTTTTAACTTTTCCAAACTGACCGCTGTTGTACTTGCGTACGGTTTCTGGATTTTTCATTTTTGCAACATTTGAATGTAAAACCGGCTAAGAATTTTGCCGGCCGCTAAAGACGTCCTTTTGCGATTATGCAATGTTCCAAAATAATCGGCAACAATAATTGGCCGATATCCTCTCAAGATCGGTTGACGTCAACGATATTCACTCACACCCTCGCCATTCCCTCTTAGGGAAGAGTGTAAAGAAAATCTTATACCGTGAATCGCTATTAGTGTTGATATTTTTTTAGCTACTTAAAACATCTTTTCTCCTTACATACGTATTCGATTTCAGATCTGACGGTTGCGATTGAAAGGTAGCATTCTCAACTTCCGATTGGCGGTCTCAAATTGAAAATCGGACAATTGTGTACGGAGAAAAGATGTTTTAAGTGGCGAAAAAAATATTAACACTAATAGCGATACACGGTGTAGTGTACACCGCCAATCGTTATTAGCGTGTAAGTTTTTTTAGCGTATACGAATAACTAGCGTGGTTTACGCTAATTGGGAATTTGAAAATTTTCGAAGAAATCGTCTATTCTAATTAGGAATTAAGGTTTTTTTTTAAATAGTGTGGATAATCCTATTTGAGAATTAAAAAAAAAAAGCGGGACGGAATTAGCGTACACAACGCTAATAACGTCATCATCATCATCATCATCATCATCATCATCATCATCATCATCATCATCATCATCATCATCATCATCATCATCATCATCATCATCATCATCATCATCATCATCATCATCATCATCATCATCATCATAATCATTATCATCATCATCATCATCATCATCATCATCATCATCATCATCATCATCATCATCATCATCATCATCATCATCATCATCATCATCATCAATCTGTCCTCTATCAGCAGCTCCATGCCTATCACTTTGTTTGCTCCGACAGGCCTCGTCTTCGACTGCTATCGGTTGTCCTGTCTCATCGCGTGGACAAAGAAACACACAAAGAAACACACAAACAAAGATACAAACAAAAAAAATTAAAGGCGTAAAATACGGATCGGACGAGGCTCCATCCTTCCCTTCTCATTGGTCGAGCTCTAGACCTAAAACGGCGCATGGCTGGCTGTACGGCTAAGAGTGTACGGACAACCGTACACTCCCAGTCTTCAGTTCAACTCGCATTCCGTACATGTCGCACATTCCGTACGTGCCACGATGGTCGTGATGCTACTGCTGCTGTCGCGCGTGTGGTGTACGGACGCAGATGAAGACAAGGTACAATTTGTTTTGTCTTTTTCGGGCAGCCTGAGATCAGGATGGAAGAAGAAAAGTAAATTTTTGGGAAATGAAGGACAAAATTTTATAATTTTCCACAAAATTTTGTGATGTTTTTTCCGTATTTTTATGATTAATTTTTGAGACATTTTGTGGATAAATATAGTGTGGGAGATTTAATAGTAGTGCAGAAAGTCAACGCTACTTGTCAACAAACCATGAAGTTCTTTTGTTTTTTTTTTTTTTTTGTCTATTTAATCTTCCTGCCGTTCGGAAAAAAAATCAGATCTAAAATGCAGGAGAAAAAAAAAATGTTTTTTTTTTTTTCGGCCTTTCAACTCTGAAATTGCGAGAAAAACGAACAAAATGAATTTAAAAAAAGAAGTGCTTTTTTTTTTCGAGTAGTTCTAAATGTATACGACAGTATTTTGCGACATTAACTCAATTGCCGTACACTTATTTAAAAAAACAATGTTTTTTGTCGAATTTTTTCTTCCCTTTTTCAAGAATGCGGAAAATATTGAAGACAATTTTTGTTTTCGTTCGACGACAAAAAACGTTTTTTCCGTTCCAAAAAAACTACACAAATTTTTAAAAAATGTATACTTTTACCCAAATGTAGTATATGCCAAAAAACAACATTTTTAGATCTATTTGTAAATTTCTAATGCAATCTGGTTTTTGGGCCACAAGGTGACAAAAACCAACAGCCAATCAGAAGCCGCAAGGATTTGACGCCTTATAAGCGGAAAGGATGAGGGAATGGGAATGAAGTTTTCGACGCCTTTGAGAAATGAGATGATGTGATTGGTCCTTTATTTTTTGAGTCTTCTCATGGATTTTGGATTCTTGTGGTGTTGACAATCACTTTTTTGTCATCCTTCTCTCCTTGGGGAGGGAGGGAGGGAGGGATGTGGATGCGGATATGGATTTCGATGTCTATCTCCACGCCAATACTGACGTCAATGCTGATGTCAATGCAATTGTTCCTGGCGATGATCATGTCAATGTTGACGTCATTTTCTATGCCAACACCAATGTCAATGTCAATGCCAATCGAGTCAATGTCAACATTGACGTGAGTCGATGTCGATGTCGATGTGGTGCTTGATGTCATTGTCAATGTGTTCATAATCTTGATTTAATGCTGATGTGGGTATGAAGTCCATGTCCATGTGCCGTCCTGGGGAATCTTGCCTCAAATTTTCTATTTTCGTCTTTATTTCTTTCCCAAAGTAAGGAATTTTGTGGTAATGCCATGCTTCCCCAGCGGGTCATGTCACGACAAGAAAGCAAGAATCCAATCACCTCCTCTAACAATTTAAGTGTTCCAGGAGAGGCTTTTCTGGTTATTCTCCCAAGGCATGGCCTTGGAAATACTCTTTCCGGGTACAAAAGCTCTTTTGTTTATAGTCTTCTGACGGGAAGGAGGCTTTTGATTATTAGCGGAACTGGCTACAAGAAGGTGAACTATACGATCCGCCACAGATTCTCAATAGGATTGATTACATTCATAACACTAATAATAAAATCCATCATTCATATTCAATTTAGTAACATTAACACAATCCTCATAGTTATAGATTCTTTACATTTTACAAGCGAATCAGAGTGTACTGGTGCAGTAAACATCACAAGGTGTTTTTTGTGAAATACTGAATTTGCTGAGAGGAATTATTACGATGTCAATGTAATACTGTTTAAGACTGTTTTTATGTCATTGCAAAAGGAAGTCAATTCAGAATTTGTTTTAAATTACATCAAATTCAATTGTATTCAATGATGTCAGATTTTCACAACAATTCTCAAAGAGATTTATCAACGGGGCTTGAATAAATGTGCAAGGTTTTAATTGAATTGAAATGAAGAACCAGACCATCTCTAAGCATTGGAAACAAGAAAAACTCGACAGCAGTTATTTTGGATAATTGGCAACCCTTAATGACTTTTTCTTAGTGTTGTTGCAGGCTGTCGAGTTTCTTTGTAAAACGTTTTATTGCAATATTGATAACATTAATGACGACAAAGATTTGAGTCAAACGAAATTATTAAAAAAGTGGAAGCCTTATCCTCTCGCGGGTTGGATACGTAGGAACTTTACGGAAACGTTAAATTATGATATGCCCATAATGACAACAAGATCTGTTAGAACCTTCGACGATTATTGGATTAAAAATCCTACTCTTCGAACATGTGTCTTCAAGTCACTTAATTGTGAAGCAACGTCGTGCATTTACACGAGAGCCATGCCATATCTTTTAAACGGGTCTCGTGAAATTGTGGGTGAAGCTATATTGGAAAATCTCAAAGGTGTGGGAGAGAGTCAAGCTCCTCCTATCCCTGATGGGTCACAATTACGATTAAATTTTGATATTGCTGTTCATATTCGGACAACAGGGAGGTACAGTAAATCCCAAACTTCTCTTCCTTTTCACTCTGATTTTGCTTTCTTGTTACTATTTTGTTGTTCATATTGTTGTTTTTGATCGATTTTTGTCGGTGACTTTTGTGTTTTGTCCGCAATGTTCTTTTTTCGCCTTTGTTTCTTTTTGTTTTTCAATTGTGAGCTGTCCTGGGTCGTCTTGGGATCCTCCCAATTCTCACAAAAAAAAAAAAAAACTGTTGGAATTTAGAAAGGATAAAAGCTCGTCGTCGTTCTATCTACCGTAACCAATTTTTTTTACGGTTTTACTTTCCTTCTCTATGTTTTTTTGCTTTTTTTTCGTGCAGTGCTATTGAAAGAGGTCGTAAAACATGCGAGAAAGGCGACAATGAATGTGTTGACCATCAAGAGGAATTAGCTCAAAGAGAAAAAGAAGGCCAAGATCAACTGCTTGCGTCAAAGTTTTGGAAATGTCTTACAGAAATGTTTGGAAAAATTAGAAAAGATCTCGTCACAAAAGACGACCCAAATCCGATACTTAACATTTTTCTAGCGACCGATAGTGAATTGCATTGCTGAGACCGCAGTTTGTAGAGCTAATAAGACAAGAAGGTGTGTGTTATTTTTCTACCGGAAAAGTTGACCATACGGTGAAAGGAAACAGTACATTTCCGCTTCCTACAATGGCAGAATTTTACTTAATGAGCCGATCGCAATATTTAATTTCGCTTATGAGTCCTGTTAGTACTTTTGGACTTGCGGCAGCACAGTACGGAAATGGTACCGTAATTAATTACAAAGTTTCTTCTGGAGATAAATGTTCTTTTATTTTACCGGAGATGGACCGATTCCATTCAAAAGATGACACCACCTTTTTTTTTTTTGGGTAAGTCCCGATGCAATTCATCTTAAAATAATCCTTGACAAAAAAAATGTATATCCATTCTGTTTTAACATACACTCTCTTCTAGTCGAACCTAGCAACTTTTTAAAAGGCCTTTGGTCTATCCTTTTAACACACTAGTTTTATTTTTCTCTTTAATTCTACACATCACTTGCAAGTATCTTTACTCTTACAATCTATTGCCAGTACGGCAGTTAAAACCCTAAAGAATCCATAAAAACCTCTAACAATGATTAAAAGACTCTAAGAACCCTAATAATCTTGAATCGTAACAAATTTTCTTGTCGTTTTCACCTAATCGACATATCTGTCCTACTGTGCCAGTTCTGTAAAACTGTTTCAGTTTTTTCCTCTTTTGCTTTTGTCCTTTTCGGTTTTTGTCCTTACTTTTCTTTGTCCCTTTTCTCCGTAATTCATCATTTTTGTCTTTATCTTGTTTTTGTGTTATCTTGTACGTTTTGGTCTTACCATTGTCATAGAATCCTTTCATTTTTCTGTTGAAATAATTGAGTCTTAAAAAAGGTTTTACGGTTTTATGGTACATGGAATGTGCAGTTTAAAGCAGCAAAGATTGGAGCGAAAAAGGATAAGAAAATCAAAATGGCGCAACTTGTTGAAAAATGGACTACAGGGAATAAAACAAATTGGGAATTACACACCTCACTCCACAACTAGATTGAATAACTTTCTACCGAAGTTTCGGTGGACTCCTTACTAGGTTTATTACTTTTGTAGGTGGTCAAACTTGGTATTTTGTTTTGGATATTTGTTTTTGTTAATGTTGTTTTGTTTGTTTTAATCTTTTAGATGCAGCTTACATTCTTGTGACTCTTGTAGTCTTAAAATTTTTACCCCTTTTGTACAAAGATGGTTTTACCATCGCAACTTTTTGAAATAAAGAGTTCACTTTGACGTAACTTGTCAAAGACATATTTTCATTGTTTTCTAGACCGGAGGACCTCCACTTTACACACAAGAGACAAAAATACCGTACATAAACTGCGAGTCAAACACACTTAGGCGGTGTGCCCATGTAACCGAAACTTTGGAATGTTACTTTGGATTTTAGCGAAGCCGTTGTACTTTTTAAAGAGTTCCTGTGTCCAAGAACGAAATCGTTACTTGGGCCTTCGTTACTTTTAATATGTAGCAGTTGTAGACGTCTACAAAATGAGCGATAGTTGTAGACGACTACGAAATCTCCTAAAATTGATGACGTCTACAAAAACACCGACGGTTGTAGACGTCGAGTTTTTTGTGACATTGTATATTGTTTAATGTTTTATGACATAGCAAAGTTATGCTACCTTGTGACGTCATTAATACTTAAATTTCCGCCATGGCTTCCTGATTCCTTTATTTTATCATTTATCACTCGATATGCCATCAAACTACGACCAAAGGTATTAAAAAAAAAAAAAAGCTTTTTCATTTTATACCATTATTGTTGTATTTCATGCAAAGAAGAGAGAAAGATGAGCGGTAGATTGAGAAAGAGGGGGAGAGACGAGGACGACGTAAACTTTTGCAAAGGACCCATAAATGAAAGTGGAGATCCGAGACCCCTGCGATTTTTTTTACGTACATGCTTGTCGTTTTCCTACGTACACGCGCGTGACGAGCAAGGGAAAAAATAGCGTGTACTCTACCTCGTGCAAAAAAATCGAAAACGTTTGACGCGTGCAAAAACGTTTCCTATTCGTCAATCCACTATTCCTTTAAATAAAATCGCCTCGCGAGTCAGATTTCATTAGAAGTTTAAAGATGATCCGGAATGACGTGGAAGTGGACCGAAATGATGATAACACCAAAGAGGACGCAAATTGGTTCTCACACATTTTTCGTACGGCGTAAGATTTTCTCGTTGGAAATCCCATTTTTTGCTAAAACGACAAAAAAACCCTTACTTTAACACATGGGCCACTGCCTTACAACCTACCAAAACATATTTCACCGAAACACAACGTGCATTGGAAAGGTCGCACGGTATTAAGGGCCGCGCACGGAATAACTTACATACTGCCAAAACGTACGAAAAATTGAAGCAAACATATTGACGTGAACGGGGTCGATTTGCCTATTCGCACAATGTATCTTAATAGTCTCCCTCTTAATCCCCCTCATCGTGGGAACCCTTTCACTTTTCACAAAAGACACAACTTTGGTCTTCCTGTAACAAACACTTCATACTTAGCAAACTTAGCAATCTCTCGTTCCCTCAATTGTAAGTGTAAAACTCGACTCCAATTCTTTACCATTCTCTAATTCCGTGACGAAGTGCCATTGAACATTAATGTTTGGTTTAAAAAAAAAAATGTGCGACGCCACTAAAATCTTTTATCAATAAAAGAAACATGGAAACATCGACACAGGTGCGACTTTTATCCTGTTGTTGAAGTTCAATTTTAGGTGTGTAACCACGGCGCCCATTATTATTCACGTTAAAGAAAAAATAGTGTGAGCGTTAGTTTAGTGTTACTAATGTTATTTTCTGAATAATAGTCGAAATAAATAAAAAAATCCACTAACATTAATTTTAACACTAAACGAAAATTTGTGTGTCCACTTTGTAGTTATACGCTGACTTAGAATCAACTTTTTTTTACCACCTTGACAACATCTACCAAGTGATGTACTTGTGGGGTTTGGAAACCGTACAAAAAAAACAAATTACAGTAATATTTAACAATATATTTGGTTATTTTTTACTAATTAATGGTTTACATCAAGCAGTGTTCATGCTATTTCTAACAACTTACGACTATTTAAAATCAATTTACATGCGCAATACATTTCACTTGGTTAAAATGAGATGTCACCTAAATGATCTGCATGAAACAAGACTTGTCGTACAAAACGCTAGTTTATACGTACAAAATGTTAAGTGGTTAACACTATAACTTTCTATATCAGCGTGAGTTACATTTTACTGTTAATGAACATAAATTCAAATTTCTGGTCAAAGCAAACTACGACCAAATAATTGTTCTTCCCGCTAACAACAATAAATTGTGTAGTGAAAGGTACTTTCTTAAGTTGTACTTTAATGTTTATTTTATTTCCTAGTTCAATATCGTTTGTTACATGTTTATTTTAAGTCGATTCATATTAATTCATTGTTCGTGTACGAATACCCTGACACTATGCTAATACATTGTGCTTGTTGTAGGCTTGGGTTTTTGTGTACTTGGTGTACGTTGGCTGTTTCTTTCGTTTAGATTTAATGAATAAAATATTATTTGCATTACCAATTTTATTATCCGCCGACTTTATCATTAAATGTCATTAGTTGTACCTTTTGATATTTTACGGTTTTTTGTCTTTTGTGGCTGTAGTGTAACCAATCTACTCTAAAGGTGAACCTCCATCAACTGAAAATTGAGGTCGTTCATTACCTTACATTTTCATACCACACCGTACTTTTTTTTATTTATATATTAAACATGTTTTAGTAAAGACATGCCGAGATTCTCCAAGCTCCTAGTCGACAACTTTGACAGTCCGATTTTATGATTTCTCCCATTTTTACGCAATCACTTATTCTATCTAATATATGGCTCGTGTTTGGACGTGTACAATTGGTATATTTGGAGAAATAAAATACGATCCACGATGGAAGAGCGATTACAACCCCACACCATGTGCTTTCGAATAGTGAAAGATATTTATTAACTTGGTGGAAAAATATTGGGTTGTTAAAACATTACGGCGCAGTTCGTATAATGATGTAGTACATACATCCAAATACCACTATTTACTACATCCGTACAAATATTACACGTCGTTCACTCGTAAAGATGCTACATTAGATTTTGCGCATTAAGAATCTTTGAAAATTTTCAACCTTCAAACACAAACCCGCATCGTACCAACCGAACAAAACATGTAAGCGAGGGATACCTCAATGGCACGAACGGATAGAATATTGATCGAATATCAATGCCAATAAATGTGTCCGTTCTTTTACTATCAACACCTTATGGACAAAAGGCCAAAATTTAAAGCTAAACTTTTTAATACTTAAAATTGTTCATCGTTCTATATTCTATTCACCGATTATAATGAGAAATCCTTCTCCCCCGCTGCTTCTTTCTTTGAACTTCTCTGCTAGACTTTTCTCTTTGCTTTCATATTCTTATTTGCCATGACTCGCCTCTCTCTTATCTTTAATCTTATTCTCCGATATCTCTTTCCTTTCACACTGTACTCTTACCTTCAAGAAATATCATAGTTTTTTGCAAAAGATATTCATTGTCAATAAAGCAGCGAAAGAAAATTCTGATTTTTTTTGTGAATTGTTCCACCCAGTAATAAAAGAGTCTTGAAAGTTATATACAAAACCTTCCCTACATTACAATTTAAAACACAAATTCGCACTTGTATCCTCTCTCCCTCTCTTCTTCCCCCTCCCTCTACTTTTCCTCCTTCTCCTTTTCCCTCTCCCTCTTTTTCCCTCTCCCTCTCCCTTTCCCTCTCCCCCTCCCTTTCCCTCTCCCTCTCCCTTTCCCTCTCCCTCTCCTTTTCCCTCTTCTTTTCCCTCTCTTTTTCTCTCTTCCTCCCCCCCTCTCCTGTTCTCTCTTGCAAAGCTAAAAAAAAAGAAAAAAAATCTTCCTAAAAAAAATCTCTCAAAACATGCTTTAATACAACAAGATTTACAAATGATACCTTACAAACATTAAAAGGAACTACTTTGTAAATCCTATTAAAAACCGTAATACGAAAACAAAGAAAAAAGAGGAAAAACAAACGTTTCGGAAAAGTTTTAAAATTGGAATACGAGAAAAACCGCAACTTTTTTGAAAAGTTAAACCCAACTTCAAAGATTTGAAACCCGGAATACCAAAAAAAATGCATTTTTTTTTAAAATCATTTAAAAAAAAAACATTTTCAAGGAAAACCGAAGTAACTCCCTAGAGTAGGAGTGGATACTACCGTGGGACCCATATCGTGAATCCCAATAGGGGATATCCAAAGTTGATTTCTTATGAATCGCTGCAAATTTTAAGCATAAAACTAAAAATTAGGAACCAAAGAAACGCGGATTAACGGAAAATTTGTGTAATGAATTTGTGGTATTTGTATTTGACTTTATGTCAACAAAATACTTTAGATTTAAAAAAAAGGTTTTTTAAGGGTGAACAAAAAGGTTAGGAGTCCAAAAATGTTTTAAGAATGTTAAGCTTTTTTCATGGAGAAGGATTTCTTAAAGTAAAAAAGAAAAAAATGAGCAAACAAAGTTGAGAAAAATGAGGAAAAGGGGACAAATTGTTTCAAAGAAATGGAAAAAAAGACTGCTTTGCTTAACTTCAATAGTGAATCGGAAAATTAGCTATTAATGTAAAAGAGAAATGGGAAAAACGACTTTAAACTTTGAAAAAATATGCAAAAAATATGGCTTTAACTTTTAACTTAAAAAGAAGAATGGGCAAAAACGTGGCTCTTGAGTCAGAAAAAGTATGTGAAAAAAGGCTTTTAAAAAAAAATGACCTTGAACTCAAAAAAAGAATGGGAAATGGGTCTTACTAATAGCTAATTTTAAGTATGGGAAAAATGGCTTTTAACTTGAAAAAAAACAAGGGAAAAGGTCACTAACTTAAAAGAAGAATGTGAAAATGGCCTTTAACTTCTGAGTTAGAACATGAATGAGAATAAAATGACTTTATAATGGAAAGGAAAACGAATGGAAAATGAAGTGAAAACGATGGGAGAATAAAGGAAAATGAAGGGAAAACGAAGGGAAAACAAATGGAAAATGCAGGTTAAATGAAAGGAAATGAATGGAAGATGAAGGGAAAACGAATGCAAGATGAAGGAAAAATGAAGGGAGAATGAGGGCGGGGTCTTACCTTAAGCTCTGAGATGGTTTTTTCCGAGGAATCCACGTGCCAGTCAGGCTCCAACTGTCTCACGAAAGAGACCACGCCAATACTTGTACTACAAAAAAGTACCTGCACAAGAAAAAACCTCCGCCAAATACAGCCAAAAATACTTGAATACCTTCCCCGAATACAGCCGAAAACATTTGTAAGTATAAAAGATTATAAAAGGTATAAAAGGTATTAAGGAGTATGAAAGGTACAATAAGTATAAAGGGGTATATAAGGTATACCTTTTCCTTATTCACAGTGCCAGTGGTAAACAATCCGGCATCTTCCAAAGCTGAAAGGACGGCAACCTGTAGAAA